>JAJEKB010015866.1:0-24755 GCA_022393335.1 Macrotrachela quadricornifera | reverse complement strand
GCCGAAATAGTCAATAACCAAGGTGCTATGAGTATTCAGCAAGAAAAAAGGAAACACATTATTTCAAAAAAAAAATCTTGCAACCGATTGAGAGATTAAGTATATATGTAACAATCGAATTTATTTATGTTAAAAAAGGAGTCATCACAATACTTCTTGATCATTAAATTTAAATTAAACATAATTGATTTTTTAATTTGATGGATTAAATGATCAGTCACAGTCAAACAACTCGTCTTTTTGAAAAAGACTGACTGAATTTAAAGAGTTTCAGCGGGCTATGATATAGGACATTCGTAAATTCTTTCAATTTGAAAGCAATCTAGGCGAACGAATTCAAATGTGCTAGGATAATCAGATAAGATAGATGTTATGAAAAACACTGATCGCCTTTCAATGTTTCTGTAAGAAATCAGAATTGAATGTCACTCAGATGTTGGCATTTGATGATCAAGTTTCGTACTATAATCAACCTGGAATACAGATGACCTCACTTCAAATCGTCATTATTTCAAAAGTAAAAGTTTCTTTTTTTCAATTAGAATTACGGAGAGCTCCTGACCATTTTTCGGACGGTATAACTGCATATCTATTCCTATTTACTTTACTATAAACAAATAACACCGTGTTAGCGTTCACCAGTTCTCTACTGAAGAGCTTACGTTACCTAAAATGTTCAAAAAACTCAAACTATTAGTCATAACAGTATTAACAAGTTTGTCAAATCAACGTCTAATCATTCAATATGAGCTCAGCTTTGAAATCAATAGATGTATCTCGTTTCAATTTCTTTTGAAAAGTTACTGGACATTTATTAATACGCTCACTAAGAAGAAATTTAGAAAAAAAGGAAAATATTTAAAAATTGCTATAATTAGAGTAGATTACATTGTGCTCTAGGAAGAATCTTCGTCGGTTTTGAATGTCGTTTTATGGTTAATTCCCATGAAGACTAAACAACAGCAGTTCAAGCGATCACTTAGTCATTTATCATATATCCGTATAAATCTTACCCAACAGATCTCACGTGTGGTGGTAAACAAAGAAAAATCTTCTTGACCTATCGATTTTCGCTTATCTTGGAGCAAACGTTTTAAGAAAACTAATAAAACTAACTATTAATTATTTATTAACTTATTAAACTCCAAATTGACTCTGAATTCAAATTTATTTCTTGCGATTACACTGCATACAATTTTTCACTTTAAAGCCTAGTCCCCACCCAAAAAAAGTTGATTTTGGTCAAATTTATCGATTTTTTAAATAGTGTATATGATAGAGAATCACGTGCGCTACCGAATGCACTGTAATTTATTTATTTTACGATGGATTTTAAGAGTTTTCTCTCAAAACCTTTATTTAAGAAAAACGACATCTTTCGAACATCTTGATGTTTTGAGAAATTTTCGTGCTTCACAAACTAAAAAAAGGACATTTAAAACAAGTAAAAACAACAGTAATAGTTGCTGCAAGTACTGTTTTAACTAAAAGTGATGGTGAAATTACATATACTCAAAATGAGGAAAACCTCGATTGCATTGTCAATGATATTACATTAGAACTATCGGATGGTAATATTACTGATATCTATGAAGCAGGTAGTAATGATTGATTATCGAAATATGAACACCGTTATCTCAAATTTTAAAAATACTAGTTACATTACTATCATATAATTCGTCGATCACATGTAATTTAGATGAAACTGATAATAAATTTTTGTCGCAATATCTTCAACCGTAATAAGTTCAATGTCTTTTATTGTTTATGGTAATAGAAAAACACTATTACTAGGCGAAAAGTCATGAAATACACTTCTAAAAAGTATTTTAGGTTTTTCTCCAAATGAGATTTTTTATTCCTGTGCGTCCCAGATTTCTCCGCCATTTTAAAAGTTAGAAAGCTCGGGTTTTGTTCTAAATCGTAGCTAAGGTCTGACACTACAATTTAACAGAGTCGAATTTCTCAATTTCATGATTGATGTCAAATGAAAAGAAAATGTTTGAGAATTTACACCCTACTCGTTTCATATCACGTCGGAGAAGTTCTTTAGAAACCAAACTACAGAAAAATTAAGAAATCGAACTCTATTAAGTTGTAGCTCCAAGTCTTGGAAACGTTTTAAAACCAGCTCGAGTTTCCTAGCATTTAAACTGGTGGAGAAATCTGAGACACACGAAGACTTATATTTTGGACCTTAATCCTAAGCTATCTCTTGAAAGGCTCAAGATTTCACGCTGAAATTTTTATCACGAGGTGCCCAACCAAAGATACATCTGCTCTGAAAGTTTCGTTAAGATTGGATGTTCTAAGGCAAAAATAAAATTTTGGGTGAGGGATTGTATCTTAATCTAGTTGACTGCATGTTCTCCAATTGGTTCAAGTGCATAAATATACAGACAAACTTCGGAAACAACCACACGTGTAAAACTACCAACTAATTTTAACCAATATAATCTATCCTTCACTAGAGAAAACAGATTCTTATTTTCTTTAAGAAAAACTCTTCTGTAGACAAAAATACATTTTTAACGATATTCAAACTCTTGTGATAATATTATTTTCCACTCTGTACTTCAACTAATTAAATAATAATAAAATAGAAGATAAGATCTATTCTATTCTTATGTGTCACTATTATATAACAATCATTTTTAAAAAGTCAAATGAGTATATTTTCGAAGAAGTTTTATTAGAAACAAAACAGATAATTATAGTTTTCATTGTTGAAAAAAAAGAGAGAGAGATGCATTGAATCGTGTATTATAATATTTCATGATCTGATTTTTTTATAAGTTTTTCAAATGATCTTTTTAAGAGCATAACTGTTTAGAAAGTTGTTACTATGCATTTTCAATTAATCACTAATCGAAGATCAATAAATTGGAGAAATGTTAGATGAATAATATGTATTTTAGTGAAGCTCTCAATTTTGTCTTTCTACCAATTCTTATGAGAAAAAAATCTCATTTTTATTCCTTTTCTCTTTTCTGACAAAAAAGCCATTGGCAGCACAGTAGAAAATTTTAGGATTAAATCTAGCAAATCCTATAATGATAATCAAAATTATCAAACCGATTATTCTGCACTTCCATCTAAGTTGTAATATAGCTATGTAAAAGACATTGCGTCAAAAACCAAATTTTAATCGATCTTTTCCTGATTTTAAATTGATTAAGACAACAGATTTGAATCAATTGTGAATCATTAAAAAATTGATTGAAGTCAATTACTATTGGATAATTGGTTTTAATTTGTGATCACCTCTTAAACTGATTTTAGTGTGTAGCATTTACCTGTTGATCGATCTGAATCTTTTCTTACCTTTTTCTTGGCTTAACCCTATTGTTACTTTTTAATTGATCATAATTGATTACTCTTATATAATCGGTCTAATCGATTATTACGATATAATCGATTTTAATCAGGCACATCGAGAAATAGTGTTTTTCTCGAGATTCGACAGCAAAACCCTCGATAAGTCTATGATTTTTCCAACTTTCATTGTTAACAAACTATAAAGTTATCACTGTGCTAAAGTCAGACACGTGTATTAAAGTTGGAACTCCTATATAAATTTTTTAAAATGGAATGGTGCAATTGCATTAGAAATCGATTAAAATAGATTTTCTCTCAGAAAGCCTGAGCAACTCATTAAAAACTTAATTGATCATTGTCTATTTCCGCTGAAATCGAGTAACTTTCATTACCTTCCAGAATTTCTCAATATTCGATTAAGAGTCTAAACAGTTTTAATCAGCTTCAATACGAATCGATTAAATTCGGTTTCACTTGGTCACAACGATAGAAGTTTCCTATTCATCTAAAAGGTTTTTAAAAAAACGGTTTAAAATCGATTTTCTCAAAGATAATCATAAAAAGACGTTTAAATGTGTCAATTTTCGATTAAATTAAAGATACTAATTGATTTTAATCGATTATTTTGGTTTTTTTTAAGAAAAATTGATCATAGTTGATTAAAAAAACAATTAAGATCAATTACATTTTTAATCGATTGCTTTAATTGCCATGGAAAAATTTAATTTTAATTGAGGATGATCGAACAAAATCGATTAAAACCAATTTTTGTTTTAAATTTAATGGAAAATTATAACATCTAATCGAATTTTTTTGATTTTTTTAAAATAAATAAATTTTAATTGCATTTTTTCGTTTTTTTACATAAGTATTGTAATTGGATTGTAAATCCATTACAATCATTAAAATGGATTTTGACACATTTTAATTAAAATTCTCCATCCAATTATTTTGCACCAAAATTTTCGTACTAACCCATTTACAACACATTTCGCAATGAATTCATGTTTACGATCGATTGAAATTTATAGATTGTTAATGAATAAATATCCTATCGATTTTTGGTTTGGTAAATGCTACGAGTCTGCATTAATTACGAGGAATTTCTCGTATTCTTTTCGATGTACAAATATGGACAGAGTTTCTTATTTTCATTCTGTATTCTTTGTTGTCTATTCAAAAGGGGTGCAACAATCTTGTTACGATAATTTTTCAATCTACATCTAATAAGTATAAAAATACACTACCTTCATTTGTAAAAAGATTATTTTCATTGACTGAATCCACATATATAGTAAGGGTCTTATTTAATTGTTACCATAAAGTAACAATTTCTTCAATAGAATACACTGAAAGATTCTACCCTTATAAAAAAATTAGCGAAAGAATCAGATTAAAATCAATTAAAAATTGACTAAAAATCTATTAAAATCATACGCTTTTAATTGATTTTTCATCGATTTTTAATCAAAAAATCTAAAAAAAATGGGTTTCCACTGATTATTTCATCTATTTTCGATTATAATCGATTAAAAGTGGTGATAGAACATCGATTTTAATTGATTTTTTTACCAAATTGTAATCGATTTTAATCGAATTTTTTACCAATTTTTATCCGATTATAACTGAAAATAAACGAAATAATCGATGAAAATTCCAGCGTTTAAGATTATCTGATTAAAACTTAGTAAAAAATCGATTGAAAGCGTCTAATTTTAATCGAAAAACATTTGGTATTTCGGTCAAAGTTTTTAACATGGGTAAGTTGAGATTGAAATTGGCGAAATCAAATATCTTTGATTATAAATTCGATTGAAATCTATTCAAATCATTATCTCTGATTAAGTTGAGGTGTAAATCAAAAAAATCTATTATTCTTGATTTCAAATTATATTGAAATTCCTTCAAATCATTATTTATGATTGAGTTGAGATTAAAATCACAGAAATCGATTATGTTCGATGTTAGGTAGTATGATACTGTCTATAGCACATACGTTATTATCGTTTCTTTTAACTGTTGTTCATTTTTGCGTTCTAGTCGTGGAGGACATATATGATCTTGTACATTTTCTTTTGCGTTCTGTGTTTTCTTAACATATGTTATTTGTTCTGTGTTCTCTTCTCATGTGTGATTAACGTTTCTTGTCATATTCACTCTTTCTTTATGTTCATCGTTATATATTCACTTATAGTATTCACTTTCTCTTTGTGTTTTCATAAATGTATTCACTCTATTCCTGTGTTCATCTCGACGTATTCATTACTGTATTCACTCTCTCTCACTTTGTGATTCTCGGCGTTATCTCTCTCATTTCACCTATATAAGGCGTCGCTCATTTCGAAATAAACATGCTTTTCATCGAGAATCATCCATCTTCACAAAGATTGATTCTTTCTCTCTGCAAAGCCTCACATTCGATTATAAATCTGATTGAAATTTATTCAAACCATTATCTATGATTGAGTGAAGATTGAAATGAGTGAAATTGATTATTTTTGATTATAAATTCAATATAAATCTATTCAAATCATCGTCTACGATTAAGTTCAGACTGAAATCGAATGCCTCTAATTATAAATCCGATTAAAATCCAGTAAAATCATGAGAAACGATTGAGTCAGGATTGAAATCAGAGAAGTGAATTTTCCCAGTTAGAAATTTAATTAAGATCTGATTGCATCTGAATAACGAATTTTAATGATCGGGAAAAGATTTTTTTAATGTCAAAACAAGAATGAAAATCATTTTTCATCCGATTTTTTCAGAGAAATCGGATAATTGAAAGAATAATTGGGATCGCGTCGGAATAATTAAAAATAATCCGGATTTAGGTAGAATTTTTTCCACTGGGAGAGAATCCCTCTGAGATTAAACATGATATACCTATTGGTGCTAATTCCCTAAAAACTTATCTTTTGTGAATCACGATCTCAAAGAGAGTGTTAAAGTGTTTAAGGGTAGAAATTTAGTCCCACCTCCTCCCTCCCCCATCACAGACTGTGACCGACAGGCAAGAGTAGTGTCACAGACCGTGACAGCTGGACAAGATTAGCGTCATAGACCGTGATCGACGAGCAAAATTAGGATCGTAGACCGTAGGCGATACCATCACAAACAGAGACCAATGGCGTCACAGATCGTGACTGACAAATTCGGTGATCTTTTTGTCACAGACCGTTACCCACAGGTTAAGAAAGCATCACAAACCGTGACAGATAGAATATTGTAAGACGTCACAGATCGAGATACATGATCTGACCTATTGAGGCTATTATACAGCATCAGAGATGCAGTTCAGAACCTGTCATATATGGTGACATGCGTCTTCAAGGACTATCAGAGGTCATGTATAAACTAAGTCTAGTTAAAATATCTTTAGAGTGTTTCCTTGTTGAAGTTCGATGCTGCAAAGTAAGGAATAATGGCCAAGTATATCCAAATATACATCAAACGCGGCTTTGAAGTAGTTAGTAAGAATAGACACATCATGTTTCACATTTTTAACTCCGTTAGGGATTGCGCTATTTATCCATATAGAATACATCTATCTTTGATAAACAACTGTTGTTAAAAATATATCTGGAATACTCAGTGAATACCAAATGCATCTCGCGATTTTTATTATATGAATTTTAGTATAAATACTTTTTTTAAAGTTGATTACATTATTTAAAAATAAGTAACAATTTTTGAGTATGATTTGATCACAGAAATACTTTCAAATCATTTATGTTTTTAAATAAGATATTTCTATTTTAAATGATAAATGTTCTAATGTTAATTTTTTTATATTCTATATCAGACGGAATATTTTACTATTTTATAAATATTCAAGTTTAGTTGAATGAGCGTGGCAAAAACACCATTGATAATTCAACTTTGTTAAGTAATGTTAGATAGATTATTTTTTCTTCATCATTATCAATTTAAACAAATATGCGAATGTGCAAAAAGTAATTTAAGAAATATTAATAATTACTTTAAAACAATTGTTATGCATTTGTAGCATTTTTTTAAGAAGTATTATGTACATAGTTAAATGCTTTCATCAACCGAATATGACTTATCCGCATGAGTACTCAAGTTACTTCTACGAGTACTAGAAGAATTTAATGTGTATGAATACTGTTTATGTACTTATATTAGTTTTTATTTGCAGATTAACTCGCAAAAAAAAGATGCGAGTACTCATTTTCGCAGAATATTTAGCGAAATACCAATGCACAAAAATAAATTGAAATAATATAATACAGAGAAACGGTATTGTTTTAAATGAAAATTGTGAAGCACAATTTTAATGAATTCTGTATTTTCTAATCAATGATTTAAACCATTTCATTGAATGATCAACTTTAGAGAAAAAGAAAAGAGATTTTCATTTGAGAACTGTTAACTTCGAGAGTAAGATTTAATATTGACTTAAATATATTAATCGAAATTTATTCTCTAGATTTAGATAAAATGTTCTGTATTAATATAAAGTTTTTTCTATTGATGATGAATCTTAATATAGAAGAATCTAACAATATTTATCACAAATCGATTCAGATTTTTGATTCTACAAGCATGAAAACAATGATTGTAGATGTAAGCAATTTTTAAACACTTAGATATTTTATTGTAATCTTTATATTTCAATTTTTATTAAATAATCTAACATTTATTTTTCTCTAAATTTACTACTATCATTTAATCGATTTATTGTGCCCTTACTGTATAAGATAAAGACTAAGAAATCTTCATCGTATCTTTCATATTGATTATTCTCTCGTATTTTCAATATATAGAATTGTATTGTTGTGCTATGAATTTTGTATAAAAAAAATAAAATAGACGTGATGCAATAGTAATGAACAGAATTTAGGTCTCCAAGTATTTTACATAAATGACTAGAGTACTCAAAAACTATATGAGAATACTCGGTGATCGTACTCATATTCTGGCATGATTACTTTTGGAGTACTCCCTTGATCACTACCTTCACTAAGGTTAGTTCGATACATACCTAGGCTGGACACTACTTATTGAACATTTCAATATGTTTCAATGATGTGCATATCAATCATTTGCACAAAAGTAAAAAAAAAACATGGTTTTTCTTCTCATAGAAAAGGATGAATAGAATTATTTTAGTAAGTTTTTACTTCAAAATTTTATTTGAAAGGTACCTGTTTTATCATAACTAAGGATAAACTGCCAAAATACTAGTTTTCTTAATGTAAATAGTAGCAGACGATTGAAATTTTCACTAATATTAAAAGTTGAAAAAATGTTAATTTTTCTTAAAGTTTTAAAGAATACATATTGAAATTTAACAAATTTTATCAGATATTACGTACCTAAATAGTTATAAGAAAAATAAAATCTAGATATGTCAATGTTCAAATCTTTGATTTTAACTCTTCGATTAAAGATTTTTCTTTTCATATGTACTATTTTATTGAAGTCAATATGAAAAAAAACATTTAAAACTCATTTCCATCCTTCTTATTTTACTTGTAGTTTAGTGATTTATACAGTTAATTGTTTCGTAACAATCTTTTTCTTGGCTATACTTTTTCATACAAGTATACTTGTTTAAAAATTGGTGCTATTGAGACATTATCATAACAACTTAAATGGTTTGATAATCATTCAAAACAAAGATATACATCTATTTAATAATTTATATAACTAATTGGTTGAAAAGGATAGTTTTGGTCAACAATTATGTCACTGAATATTATTTAAATATGCACAAATATTTATTAAATAGTATTTCAGATTAAATAAATAATCATTCAATTTTTTTAAAATTTTGTCTCTGGTTATTCGAAAAAAAACTAAGGAAACATTAAGTCAGTTTTTTAAAGTTAATAATTAAATTTCATATTTGGATCACATTTACTAGATAGTCGTATTAAAGTGCAAGAGAGACATTCGTACATTTCTTAACCCTTTGATGACCGAAATTTTTTACAACCGAAAAATAGTTCTTCAATTAAGCTGTTGTTTTTGGCTCAAAATACTAGGATAAAAACCTCATGATAATGCAACGAGAGGAGAGAGGAAGAAACCATGCGTCAATATATAGTAGAAAAAAGAAAGGAGAACATCTGAGAAGGATCTATAAGACAGGAGGAAAGAGAGAAAAGACTTGGATGGGATGGTAGGTGGGTGATCTATTTACCTTAAAGATTGTAACAGTTTAATGTAGAACAAACATTTTCTCTACTGAAAAGTAGGTGGGACAATGGATGTCCCACGGTCCCCAAAGGATTAAAAATTTCCTACATTGAAAGGCTGATAGCAGACTGTTTCTTTTAGTATTATTTCTTACTTTTTCGTTCGTTTGATAATACCGAACATTAAATAACTATTCGTGAGAAATATTGACAGTAAATGAATATCTGACGGTTAATAAGTTGTAGTTACTTTGAGAAGAAGCGTATCATAAATCATATACGATTGCTGTATGTAACCAGTTCACGCAATTATGTATTAAAATATAGGTAGTCTTTTATGAAATGTAAGGTATGCCCATTCATATAAACTTAAGCATCATCGATTTTGAACATCTCAAGATTGTTCAATATTAATTTTATTGAGAGTGTGAACTTTTTAAAGCAGTATAGAGAAGAAAAAGATACTCAAATTTACTTGAAAGAGTACAATATACAATTCAAAAAGATATACAAATTAAGATTTTTCTACAATATTTGAGATATATTTACTCACATGTATAACTAGTATTATAAATAGCCGTCCCTATAGAAATAAAAATTTCAAAATAAAATGACTGAGAAAATGCAGCTTTTCATGCTAAACAATTATAAAAAGGCACAAATACACGTAGTAGGGTGATAAGAATAAGTTGAAATATATTTATAGCAAGAATTGTAAAAAGATAATGCCTACTCAAAAAATATCTTTTGATTAAAAAAATAAAAATTTGTAATTATATCTAAGTCAGAAGATTATTTTCAAAAGAAATATATCTTCAGTTTCAAACAAAGAAATTGATTGGAAGCAATTTAATTGATACAACTGATCAAAACATATATCTTTTTCATGACTTGTACTTTTAATCGATTAGTTTTTCGAAATCTTTGATTTCTTTATCAATCTATATCGTTTTGATATATTTTCGTAACTATTTCGTAAGAAAGCTTTGTATTATAAGAATATTAATTAGAACTTGTATTTTTATTAATGTCAATTAGATAGGGAATAATTAAAAATCTAATATTAGAATATTGAGAAAATTCTAACTAAATGTAAGAATTTATGCGATCTACTAATCCTATAGAACATTTCAATTTTTCGAGTAGTTTATTTTTTTCCTTTGTGATTACAGAGTACATCTATATAGAATGATGAAAAAGGTCTTTCAACAGGAATTTATAAAATTTCACCTTTATTATTTTTATTCTCCATGTTGATCTATTTTATGAATTACATCTATTACATATCAAACTACCAATATGAACTCTTCGAAGTATCTATTAAGACAAAATTTTAATAAAATTTTTGACATCTTTCTTTTCAGACGAATAAATGATGTGTATTATTTATATATTAAAATTCGTTTGTTATTAAATAACATTAAATTCATAAAAAATTAATTAGTTTAAGGTTAAAACCATATCTCATATGGTACAATTGTCTACCAAATTTATCGATTCATCTGTCTAAAACACACGATTGATATATATTGTGATTCTACAAGTTTAGCTAAAGCGACAATCCAAGAATTCAATTCGATATTTGGCCTGAAATATCTTTAAATATTTCAATAGTACATTGAAAGAATGAAAGTTAGTATTTGAACGTTTTGATTATTTTATGCAGACACAAATATATTATCAAAGTGAAATTTTAAATAATGATAAAATAAAAGGAGATTATCATAATCATAATTCTATAGAATATTTTCTTTTATTTCTTGTTCGTTATATTCGATACTAAAAAAAAAGATAAGTTGCATTCGTATTTTTAGTTAATATCTCTTACTGAGAATAATATGGTTTATACATTAGACAATATATTTCTCTTTATTAGGAACAAATCAATAGATAAAATGAGAATATCTATAGACTTAACATTGCCTTTAAAAACATTGCTACCGAAATGGTATTACAAAATATATTTATTGAACATACTTTTCCAAACTACTTCAGAAAAAGGTGTGAAAAATGTTTTTATTAGAAATAATGAAGGATTTAATAGAAATAGAAAAGCTATTTTTATACAAATAATAATTATCTATGTAAAACAAAAACATATCTCACAATTATGTAAACGTTTCATTAAAAATAAGACCAATTTCTCTCATATAGGAAACTGTGTAGAATATTATTAAAAAATATTACTAAAAAGCCATTCATTTTTTGTAGTTAGCATCGAATGAGATAAATATAATGACTGCGCTCTATATGTTTGTTTTCAGTCTCTTAAGAAACAAATTCTATCAAAAAATGCAGTGTAAAAAGTTCTACAATTTACATAGTAAAGATTATTGTTGTTATTTTCAGTAAAAAAAAGCAAAATTTTCTGCAGCCAATTTTCACAAGGTTGAAATTTGGTCACTCGAAGTTTGGTCCATTTTGAAAATAAAAAGTGCAACTAAAAGAAAAGCGATGTTGTGTCAGTTGTAAAGCTTTTCATGTTTCATCTTATGACATATTTTGTTTTTTAATACGATACAATAATTGATGAAAAACTGAAATACAAATATCTCATCCATTCATTTTTCAGAAACAAAAATGCATGTAAGAAACTTTCTTTATAAACTTACTTACGTTTTGAACTAAAGAAAAATTACTGCCTACTTCTCCATATATTATATACTGAAAGAGAGAACTGGTTCATTTTGCTATAATAAAAACTTCACTTCGATCTTTTCTTTAAAAAATTAGACTTTTTTAAGAGAAAAAGAATGTTTTACTGTTAATATCAGACATAGTGATATTCGCAACGACTTTAGTCCTCTGATTATTTTCATGAACAATTTTCAAACTGATATTATTGTATTATTTGATAATTGTATTTTTTTAGTTATACATAAATAAACAAAGCTTTAGTGAAATAGAAGAGATGTTTGAAACTAAATTATTTTCTGGTTATATACAAGATTACATCTCACAAAAAAATTTAAGTAAAACGAAAGTCATTGAGAATTTTTTTTAGTCTATTACAATTGTCTATTAAAACAATTCAATGTCAGTTACAAATCTATTATTAATCGAAATTTTTGCTCATCACGCTATATACAAACTGCAGTTTTCGGAAGCAGTTAAATTCATGCTTTCATATATTTCTTAACTATTACTGCGACGATATGAGGTATTACGATCTTTACTATACAACTTCTTGAAATGTAACTTGTCGGAATTTTACGAAAAGATTATCTTAGATCTCGATCATCTATAATTAGTTTGACTGATTGGAAGTACTTCTCACCAAATCGTTGTAAGTTTCAATGAAGTAATTTCGATTTTCTGAAATTTTGATAAAATGCAGATGTCTGATGGTCAATTTAATATTTCAGAATCATCTTATACTGTAACTTTTTCTCAAAAGTCACGATATTAACCATTAACGATTCACCTTTGATAGTTTAATATAACTAGATTATATTCGAAATCTCATTTATCACAATTGAATAGAGTTTTTTCAAAAATTTTTACTATCGAGAGAGTAAAAATCAAGATTATAATAAGAAAGATAAACGTATTCTCTCAAAAAATATATTTATAGAAATATATTTTTCAATGATTATAAGTTATAAATAATATAAAATTTTATGAAAATATACAAGAAGGTATTAATAATTATAGTTGACAAAAAAAAACTAGTTTATTTTTAACCTTAGATTAGTCATAAAATCTTTATCTTCATCCTCAACATGTTTTTTCATGAGCTCAGATTTTTGAATATGTTATATTTATAAAAAATAATGAATTTTATTTTAGTATAAATAATCATGATCTGAACTATTTACTAAACTTTCTTTGAATATATCTGAGAATATTAATATTATCTGCTTATTGGTCTGGATATTGATTGACTAATGGCTGAAATAGGGTTAAAAGTTATTGAAATATCCTTGAAAAAATCCATATATGGTTTTATAATTTAAGTACTGATTGAATAATAAGAAAAGATTGACTTACTTTTGAAAGAGATTCAAGAAGTGCATATGGTGATTCAATTTCTTTAAGTTGTGTCATATGAAGATCATCTAGTTGATTAAGACAAGAAATAACTTGAAATTGTCGTCCAGGTGGAAGAAGAATTTTATCTTCATTTTTTATAAACCGAATGATTGCGAATATCTTTTCCACTTATACATTCGATAGTAAGCAGAGTTCTTGTTCCTGTTGTACCCAAAAATTGTTTATTTTTCAATACTTTCATGTTTGATGTACATGAACTAAATCCTCAACAAATAATTTCTTCTCCTTCAGTATAATCTTTTGTCAAATCACGTTTAATACCACGATAAACAAAACAATTTCGTGATGGTAGACGTACAAAAGCAGTTAAAATGAGTTCTAGAAATACAAACCATGGAATTAATTTTTTTCGATTTTCAAAACGAAAAGTTCCATTTCATACATAATAAAGACATTCTTCTTGTGGTTCCTATTGCATTGAATAAGGCATTATTGAAGCTGATTCATCTATCGAAAGATTATCAGCTGAAGGATTTTTACATTTCTTTTTAGCAATATATGCCATTGGTTTAACATCGGGTACAACTGAAACTATTGGTTCAACAGCTTCTTCGATTGTGACAAGTGGTTTTCTTTCATAATCTTGAATGGACATTAACATTCGACGAGATTCATTAACAAAATCTGAAATTCGTTGATTATCTTGTAAATCATCATTATCAATATATTTTGAAGCCATTTATTGATATTGAGATTGAAATTGATTATATTAAACATTAACTTTTGTCTAAATTGTAATTATAATTTAAGCAAAGACTTTAATGTCAGAATTTACAAAGAGAAGTTATATAAAAATTTTCTATTATTGAGGTAAAAAATAAAATGTTACTTCAATTAACGTTTATAATTCAGATAAGGTGTTTTCTATAAGTATGAGTAGATGTCTAATCTAGATAGTGGAAAATGGTAAGATTTTTCAAATTTAATCTACAAATATAGAAGGAAAACGAAAAATTTATCCTAGATGAACATGTATCAATGAAATTAAAAGGTACCTTACTGATGGTAGGAGACATGATATAAATTCTTGACAAGCTTTCAGAATACTGACACATGAAAGTGTAATTTAAGATAAAAATGAGGGTGAGAGTGTAGAAGTGTTAGATGAATGCAATTTTATTATCCAAAGTATCTACAGACTCCAATGGGAGCACGTACGAGTAACTTCAAGTTTTTTGCTGATACAATTTACAGTAATTTTACTTAATTGTGAAGATGAGAAAATAGTTAAATGATTTTTTTGACTTTTCTACATTTAAATGTAGCAATTTACTGTCGAAAATACTGTATTTTCTATACCAGTAACATATTAATAATCAGTCTCTACTAGATGTATAGACCTTACAAATCATTCACTATACAATTTCGGTGCTAAATGAACTCACAATTACTACAAAAGATTGGCATTTATTATTTCTTGACGACGTATATTTATTCAATGCCTAAAGTGTCTTATCTACTTTACATTTGATTTAGTAAAAAAAAAGATCCGTTAGGCAGGCAACAGTACTTTTATACAGATGAATATTTAAGGTGAGAATGTCTTTTTTGTTGCGCACTTCATTAAAAGTTTCTAATTCTCGACCACTACGATACATTCATTATTTTTAAGTGCAAAGATATTTCTTGAGTTATAATTATAATTTAGATAAAAATGTTTTTTGTGATCTGCTTTTTGGCCATTCTAGCTCAAGATAAAGCTCATCGATGTAACTCTTTTGTCTCCTGACTAAATTCACTCTATGCATCATCTATTGTTTTTTGTTAACTTTAATTTTGAAAACTATTAGCAACTAAATACGCATGTACAAAAAACTGTATAATATCAGCATGAACGATCATTTTGTATAAAAAGTAATCGTTGCGTTTTCTGTTAAGATTTTCCAAAGTGAAGCGTAATAGACAGCTCACAATTGCTCATTCACGGCTTGAGCAAATCTTACATTCGATTGGTTAAAGGCTTTCTCAAATGAAGGCTTTTACCGTAGAAAGATAAATTCGAAATTTTCTCTTGCAAAATATATATAGCTTTTCAATAAGTGACTGAATTTCAACAATCTTATTAAAAATATTTAAAAGCTACGATCTTATTTTTCGAAAGGAAATAGATGCAAAAGAAGGCAAATTGATTTATTGATATATTTCTTGGTCAACTCAATTGAATCATACAATAACTAGAAGAGTACACCGAAAATAGCGTTTTAATGGAATATCGACTACTAGAAGCTATCAATAAAATAATTCATTTTTGAACCATATTCCAAAAAGTTTTTGGGCATACCCTTCTCGTGAATTGATTTTGTACTTTTATAAACAATATTTAGAAGATTACCATCGCACAAATCTAATTTGGAATCAACATAACAAGTTAAACTAGTTCACAGATAACTTTACTGAAGGATGATCTCACTGAAAATTCACCGCTCATTGTCAGGATATTTGCTATTCTGTCATCTTATAACTTCAAAGAATTTTCTAAAAAAATATTCTTAATTATATATAATAAAGAAAACTATTTGATGAAACAATAAATAAATAATTTTTCTTTTCTCATTTCATAGAATAATCTTCCATATAAATTCTGTGTTTGATTTATATAATAAGACTAAATAATAAAGATATTATACACACCATTAGTATATTTTTATTGATCGTTATTCGTCTAATTTATATATATATATATTCTCAACGACAAAAACAAAGACATTGAAAATATTTTTTTTATATAGAAAAAGAAAATCATATTTATTTCAATTTGATGAATTTGTCAATGTCTCTAAATCCCTATGTCATTAGATGAAAAAACGCTTGAGAATATTTATTTGATTAAAAATTGTTTATCTACTTTTAGAATGTTTTAATTATTCAATATTTTCATGTCTCTTGTTTGTGTAAAATATTATTATTTATCAAAAATCCTAATGTTTCCATCTTGAAAAAATCCTATAATATATTTATTTCATTAAGAAATTTTTTTTAGTATTAATTGAATATTTCATTTTGGGTGATGTTTTATTTTCTATTGTATCCAGTTTATAAATAGAATTGATGAGACAATTAATTGGATGAAAATTATCATTACTGAATAAAGAATTATTTTAAGTAGGTAACAAAATGAAAGGAAGATTTAATTTTGAGAGTAATAAAAGAAATTGATCGAGAAAAAAAAAGATTTTTATCAATATGAATTAATTATTTTTGATTATATGAAAAAAGCCAATAATAAAGTGTAACAAAATTATTTATAAAATGAGTTTTGTCGATTTAGTTCTGAAAATATTTCAATCTATATAATTTTGTATTTTTAGTCGTAATAAAATGCTTATATAAGTAGTAGAAATATTCGTTTTTATAACGAGTGTTCCCTATGTCCTGATCTCTCATGCAACCTTATTGTTTTATATATTGGTTGAACCAAAAGAGTTAATATTTGCATTATGTATACAACTAGTCTAATTCTACTTTATACTAAAATTTGAGCTTTCTATATATTATCATAATCAGTTTAGATGTATCACAAAAAAAAACGCCAACGAAAAATTCGAAAAAATCGAGATATTCTTCATGCATGACTATAACGTTATATAATAAAAGTTAGCTTTTCTAGTTTAAAATATTAACATCACTAAAAATAGGATTATTTTATCGTTCTATGTATTATGTTCGTACAATTTATTGTTTCTATATTTTTCATTTATCACGATCTGATAGATACCAGAACACAAAAATATACTTAGATTAGAAAAATTATTTCTTCGTCATGAATAGATAATTAAATGAAGACAATTGATTTTATTTACAATTATAGTACTTCTAAATGAAAAAGTTAGATGACTTTTGTATTATTTATACTTTTGTAACTGTACTAAGTAGAAGATTAAAATGGTGAATAAATACATTGTCATTGACATTATTTTTATTTTTTATAAAATTTTAATATGTAATGATTTTTTTGATTTTTCAATGGTTTTTTTGTATGATGTATCTAAACTGACAATGATAATATATAGAAAATTCAAATTTTAGTATAGAGTAGAACTAGACTAATAATATACATACTACAAATATCAGTTAACTCTTTTGTTTCAACCCATCTATAAAACAAAAATAAGGTTGCACAAAGAATCAAAACTTAATTGTAACTAAAGACCCCTGTGGAAGGTTGAACTCAAGACGGAGAAAGCAAGACTCCTGGAATGTGTACTTCTACTATACTTCCCTGTGCTCTCTTGTACTCCACTGTACGTCCACTATGTTTCTCTGCGCTTCCACTGTAATTCCCTGTGCTCCTACAGTACTTCCACTGCACTTCCCTGTGATTCCAATATTATCCCCTGCACTTCTATCGAACTTCTACTGTAATTCACTGTGCTCCCCTGTATTCTCCTGTACTTCCATGTACTTTCACTGCACTCCCACTGTAATCCACTTTACTCCCATTGTACTCTATGAGTACAGAATTTTTGACTTTTCCAACTTGGTTGGACTTTAATATTCGAGAAAAAATTTATTTAATTTACATAAGAAAAAAGTTCCTGAATGCAAAATACAACATTTATTGCTACTAAAAATGTTAATTCAGCGACCTTTTTACTTGTTATAAATACATAAATAATTAATGGACAGATAGGACGTATATATGTAGTGAATGAGCACGTACGACGTATATGCGTAATGAACGAACAGATATGACGTATGTACACATACATAAGAAAAAAGTTTCTGACAAAGAAGAAATTTGTAAACTATAATATAGATATTTTCTTTTCGTTCTGTAATGAAGTATATATGAACATATATATGTACACTTTTTTCCGTTCTGTAACCAACCAGATGAAAGTTCCTGAACTGAAATTTAGTCTATTATAATATAGATAAAAAATGACTGATTCATTAAATATTTTCATAAATCACTTAATTGATAAAAATACATATTACACGCATGTATATAAATCATACAATACGGACGTCAATATGAAAGCAATTAAGCATATAAGAAACATATCGGCTATTTTTATCTTTTTTTTTCGTTCATATATGACGAACATGACCGATAAAGTCAGCCGCTTTGTCAATAAATAATATTATATATAAGAGACTGAAATTTATCATTTTTTTTTGGAAATAAATATACTACTGTTACATTGGAACAGAAAGAGTAGTATATTTATTTCCACCCCAAATTTTCATCCACGGGTGAGTGCTGTCCGTTTGTTCTAACTACTTTTCTTTTAGCGTTGAATTAATGTATGTTTTCTACATTAATTCAACCCAGAGAGATACTGCTCTTGTTGGACAAAGACAACGGAAAGACCTTTTATGTACGTACGTTATGTACGTACATTGTCTGACCGCTGTTGGCTTTGATGCCTCCAACAATCAGGGTCTCTCTGGTCGCGCGCGCGCACACGTGAATATAAATATATATTAATTCATTTATTTCTTTTCAATTAAAATTACACAGCAATCAAAATATAATAATCAAAAGCTGAAAATGAATAAAATTTATCTGTTCATCTCATTAATTTCATGGCAATTCAATGTTAAATCGTTGTACTCGTTTGTTACCCCAATCAACAACATAGAGATTACCTTGTCGATCAAATGACAATCCCAGGGGTCCATTGAGTTGATTTACTTGTGCTCCATAACCATTTTCACCAATAATAACATTTCCTTGTTGTGCTCCTTTAGGCCACCGTACAATTCGATGATTAAGACTATCAGTGACATAAACAGTACCCAATCGATCAACTAGAACTCCTTGAGGACAAGACAATTGTGTCAAACTATTTCCTTGTTCTTGTCCACCAGCAACAACAATACCTTCTTTTGCACCTTCTATCCATTTCATCACACGGTGATTATCCCAATCAGACACAAATACGGAATGTTCTCGATCGACGAATATGTAATAGGGGTAATTGAGTTGATCAAGACGATTTCCTTTTCCATTTCCACCTGCTACTACTATTCCTTGGGATTCACCCATTCGATATCTTCTTACTTCATTCTTGTCAGTATCAGAGACATAGAGAAATCCATTGTCATCCATTGTCAAACCCAAACAAGAGATATTCGAAATAATTATTTCTCCATTTGTTCCATTTTGTCGAGGCCATCTAACTACTCTGCTATTCCCTCGATCACAGATAATAAGACTATCTCTCTCTTTATCTGCGATCACATCTGTTGGTCCATTCAATTGATGAGTACCATTTCCTTCTCCATGTCCACCTGCCACTATTTGTCCATTTGTTTCACCCAGTTTCCATGCCACAATACGGTCATTTCGAAAATCAGCAACATAAATTGTTTGTTCCTCATCCACATATAAACCGTAAGGGTCAGAGAGCCTTGGATTTCGTCCTCCTACTGTTTGACCATTCTTGTTCCATTTGGCATTTGCAGGAATATCTATTGAACTGGCACGAAGTGGTACTAAAAGAAAGAGAAAACATGATCATGATCAAAAGAAATCTTTCATTTTCTTTGAATTTTGAGAAAATAAAAACTTCTATAATATTGTTTTTCACTCTGTTTGATGTGATAGAGAAGTATAAAGAAAAGCACTATTATAACATACTGTATAGATGTCTATATCAATGATTTTTCAAATATAAAGAAAGAATAAATTGGAGAGAAACTCTTTCTTGATAGAAGTATTTTAAAATCCTCGAAAGACATATATAAATATAGAACATTGTTCAATATCATGTATTAAAATAATGATAGAAAAAAATACAAAGATTTCTTGTTCTGTAGTGGTCTTTTTTTTCTTTTTATATCCGTTGTTTTGTTGAAATCTATTTCTTTAAGTTTTATTTCATATAATTTTGGACAGTGTTCTATCGAACGAGTACGCAAGCCCACTCTAAAAATGTTGTCTCTCTTACTTTTATTCTCATTATTAATAACACTCATCTTATCTGTTTCAAGTAATAGCTCTAAGGCAAATCTTTGATATTTCAGCGTAAGATTCTTGAAAGATATGATTAGGATCCTGTCAGAATTTCAAAACCGAAAAAATAAAAGATTTTTGTTCTCATCTTTTAGAATGTGATTAGAATTCGTCGAAGATTTTGCCCAGTATCATGATAGGATCTTTGTAGAATTGAACTAGGTTTTCTTCAGAATGGCATTAGGTTCTTATCAGTAGTTGCAGAATGCCTACCAAGCAGAATTCAGAATTTTTTACACTTATGCATTGTTTTCATTTATTTTTGTTTCTCTCATACTTACATAACATTCTATAAAATTCTATTTGATAAAATTCTACTATTATCTTGATTCTGGTTAGAATTTGTTGACAAGTATCAAAAGAGAGGATACGTAATCTTATATACATACATTGAGTTGTATATAGTATGTCTATGGAATAGAATCCTGAACGAGATTTTGCTGTGATTCAAAACTTTTTTATAGAATTCTATGATGCATATGTCGTGTGAAAGAAAATGGTATATTTGATAGAATAGAATTCTGAACAAAATTCTGCTGCAGCTTTCTTTTTTCAGTTGTTAACATATGTTTAATGGAATTTGTATCCTGTGGAGTGTTTAAAGGAACTAGCAGTATTAAACCGAATATGGTAAGGCATTGTGATGGATCGTGGCATGTAATTAGTCATAAATTGAAGGTTCAGAGAGATCTCGTAGATTTGTTGGTTGGAGAATAAATAAGAAGCAATATGGTGCACTGAATAGATATATTTGTTTTTTTTAATTGCTTTATTTCTTATTTTGACCTACCGATCTCGATTGGTTTTTGAACCATAAGCAAAATTTTGCATTTGAAAGAAAGGTAAGTCAGAAAAAAGTTTGTTTTCTGCTGATGGAAATAGAATTCTGTCAAATTTCTGCTTTAGTTTTGGAATTCTAAGCAGAATTGTGTGTTTGAAAGAAGCGCTTGAAAAGAAGGAAGTTTGTTTACAGTCAATTCATTGCTTAATATAGACCAGTCTACAAAATTCTGAATTCTGCTTGGTAGGCATTCTGCAGCCTCTCAGGTGGAAGCTCTTGCTTTTTTGAATCAACAAAATAATTCAACAAACAGTGATATTTTTAGATATAAAATAAAAATGAAAATTATTCAATAGGACTTGTTTTCTAATTTTGAATGATAATAATATATATAAATTTTGCAAGATACGAACTATTATTTATACGAACTGAATCGAAAATGTTCACGAATCCAAACAATACATAATAGAGGTTTCGAGACCACAAGTTTATGTATTTTATTATTATTTAAATTAAAAAATAAGTCCTATTGAATCATTTTTATTTTATATCTATTTAAACGCAGTATTCATATAGGTACATTTACACTTCGCATGCTGATGATGAGACTTGTCGTCTCGAAAGCTCTATTATGTATTGTTTGGATTCGTGAACATTTTCGATTCAGTTCGTATAAATAATAGTTCGTATCTTGCAAAACTTATATATCTTTTTATTATTCAAAAGTGATTTTTTTGCATTTCTAGGATAAGAAGGCATCCATCAGAAGTACCTTCTGAATTAAAAATTTTTTTCTTATCCACATTAATATTACATAGTTTGTAGAGCTTTTGATTCCGAACATTTTAATATAAAAACATTGCCAATTATCGTTTGTTTTGATAGAGATATGTTTAAAATACTTTTGGTGCTAGAAAACAGTACTTTTTCTATACGATTTTTTCTTATAAAACTGCGTTAACAAATGGTTTTTCCATGTTTTCATCGTTAAATTAAGGCTTAAGCTACAATCCAAGACCATATTCAGAATCTTCACGAAAAGGCGTATTGAACCGCACTAAAATTATATTCTTTTTCACGTAAAGTTGATTCCTACTTAGGTTATACCAAAACTAGTGTCGCCCCAATCTTAATTTCGTACAGAACGCTGATGAAAAATTTATTTTACTATGAACAGATAGAATGTTTTTTGCTGTGTCTTTCTGTGCTATTTCATCACTATTCAAATGATCTTATAACAATAAAATTTGGATAAGAACTGTTTTTGATGCAAACTCATTAGTATCATCAGGTCATAATAAGTGGAATATTTTTACATCTCATTTTATTATTACTTAATAGGTTCTATTAAAAAGCACAATATACCACATGAAGCAGCGTGAAAAGCTCTACAATTTACAAAGAACCATTATAAAAATATGCAATAGAAAAAATTAGAATTCATCTTTTACCAAAAAACCAATGTCGTTTTCGCAATGTCAAAATTTGATCGGTTAGACTTTTGTCCATTTTGAAAATAAAAAATGCAACTATAAAATAAATAGTCCTTTATAAATTGTAGAGCTTTTCGCTCTGCAACTTGCGGTATATTTGGTTTTTTTTAACACAAGTTATTCAGTGGTAATAAAATGAAATGCAAAGATGCCGCATGTTTTTGTGCCACGCCCAATTATGATACAAATGGTACCAGACAGTTTGCAACAAAAACAAATCTTATCGAAATTTTATTATTATAAGATCATTTGAATAGTGATCCCATATCATAGAAAGATAGAGCAAAAGACGGTCTATCATTTCATTGAAAAAGAAATTTTTCTTAAGCGGCCTATACGAAATTAACATCGGAACGCCATTACTTTTGGTATGCCCTAAGTATTTTACTGATGTCTATATCAATGATTTCTCAAATATAAAGGAAGTATAAACTGGAGAGAAGCGTTTTCTTGAAAGAAACAGTTTAAAATCCTCGAAAGACATGTATAGAACATTGTTAAACATCATATATTAAAATAATGATAGAAAAAAATACAGAGATATCTTGTTCTGAAGTGGTCTTTTTTTCCTTTTTATATCCGTTGTTTTATTGACATCGAGATAAAAAATAGCTATATCTCACCCACAAGACAGTATATTTCTTTAAATTTTATTTCATATAATTTTGGACAGTGTTTTATCGAGCAGGTTGATGAGCACACGCAAAATTGTTGTCTCTCTTACTTTCATTCTCATTATTAATAATATTCATTTTGTCTGCTTCAAGTAATAGCCTTAAGGAACGTCTTTGCTGTTTCAGCGCAAGATTCTTGAAAGATATGATCCGGATCCTGTCAGAATTTTAGAATCGAAAAAATAAAAGACTTTTACTCTCATCTTTTAGAACGTGATTGGAATTCCTCGAAGATTTTGTCCAGTATCATGGCAAAGTCTTTGTAGAATTAAACTAGGTTTTCTTCAGAATGGCATTAGGTTCTTGGTAGAATTACTAAATGAAATAGTAGAGAAATGAACATATAGAGTATCAATCGTCTAGATCTCCAGTTGACATATTGATCAGTTTACTCAAGCTGAATGTGTCATATTATACCATGCAGAGGTGGGCAAGTACGGTCTTTTTGCAGTACGAGTACAGATGCATAAAGACGCAAATACAAGTTTTGCTAACGATTGTAGAAAAAATATGCCTCATTTATGTTAACAGCAAAGTGTTGAAATAATTAACAATCAAAACGTTTTTTAACTATTTTTTATTGTCAAATTTCAAGAAGAAAAATTATAACAAAATTGATTATATCCTAAGAAAGTTGTTGGTATTGTCCAATATATTTAGAGATATACATACTGACATCTTCCCTACAACGATATTAGGACATTTCCATTTTATCCTGCTATGACATGTATATGATTTTTCCTTTCCTTCATATATATATATATGAAGGATTATTCTACTTCACGATCCTATATATATACACACATACGTATACATGTTCGTTCGTTCCTCCTGTTCTCTTCATCTTCTTATCGTTCTTGTTCTCTCCTGTTATTCCTTATAGTTTTACAAAAGTAAACAAACATTTTCGTCAGTTAGTTTTTGCTCGATGTAGATATATATGGGACATTCTAAAAGTTTTTTCGCCCGGCTCTTCTAAAAGCTTCAGCTTGCATTCAAGTATACTGTTATAATGGTTAGACATATTTAGGATTATGTGCAAAGTTTCAGGCTTATAAGTCTTGTGCTTCGCTGTGGTCCGTCATTGCTTTTATGATAAGTGCACGCAACTTGCTAACATATAACCCATCATAAATAGAAGAACTTTGCATTTCAGTTTTTGATTTCTAAATACGTTTTATTAAAAAATCAAAATATGCTAAAAGATGTAGCGTGAAAAGCTCTACAATTTATATAAGACAGCTACTTTTGAAGTTACCTTTTTTTGTTTTGAAAATCGAGAAAATTCTGAACGATTAAATTTCAATG
>JAJEKB010015863.1:0-19890 GCA_022393335.1 Macrotrachela quadricornifera | reverse complement strand
TTCGTTTATCTACGTAATACACAATATGAAATGTTGTTCTAGCTCTAGTGTCTGCCATGATGTTGGCGGTGTCGTTGCACCTCCTGCTTATTCAGAGGTACGTCATTATTTGATTTCTGTTATCGACAATAAATATAAGAGTAGATGAATTCTATACGAGACCGGCCATTATATATGTTAAAACAAGTATAAGAATTGCATGAAAAAATTCAGAAGACAGATGTATTGTGAATAGATTGTGAATCATTGGAGTGAATAGTCTGAAAACAACAAACGTAAATGAAATAAAGGAAACTTTTCAATGTACGTGATGGACTACAATCATGAATTGTGTAACTCATCACGAGAGAGAAAAATATATTGCTTTGACATTCAGGAATTTAAATCGAGTCGACAGGTAAACAATACCTTGAAAATTCGTATTATCATAAGCCAAATGATCCATTATTACTTAGGGCATACCGAAAGTAGTAGTAGTAGTGACACTTTAATACTGTATAGTAAGGTTTAAGAAACTTTCTCTTAGAATAGTCTGATAGAGAAAAGTATGCTTTATTTGTCTATACTATTTGATCATACTTCAACTAATATCATAATAATAAATTTTCGATAAGATCTGTTTCGTTCGAATGTCGCACAGTAACACGAGTGCTAGTGAGTTATTTTTTTGAATAAATTTTGATAGAAACAAGATAGAGAATTGCGATTTTAACCGTTGGAAAGACGAGATGAAGATGCATCGAATGTTATATAATAGAATTTTCTAAAATTGGATTCTGAAGTATTTCTATTCAATTTTCTAACTGGCGGAAAAATTTTTTTTATGAAAAAAGAAAAAGGCAAACAAGTGAGCTTTTTTGACAGAAATTGCTAGAAAATCGCATAAGACGCTCGACTAAAATACATATTATTCATTTTAGCTGTTTGCAGATCTTCGATTAGTGGTTTGAATCTATACTTGATAATTGAAAATTCACTGTAAAAAAACTCACCAGATAGGTTTGTTGTTAAAAGGTCAATTGAAAACTTTACGAAAAACAGATCAAGAAACCCTGTAATAAATGATTCGATGCGTGTTCATCTCCTCTTCCCAAAGGTGGAAATTGCAGCCCTCTATCTTGTTTCTATCAAAAGTTATTCAAAAAATGTCCACTGAATAGGCATTAGTAAAACCGTCACATATGATAGAAAAACAGATCTTATCGAAATTTTATTATTATTCTCTCTCTTATAGAGAAGAGTCTTGGAAGCATAAATTGTCTGATTGCTTGTATGTCCGCACAAAGTCAAAAAAAAATTTTTTTATGTTCTGCACAAAACGTGACCGGAGTGTTAGCCACAATTCGCAGTGCAAGTGCAGAGGGTCGCTACCTTGGGACGTTATATTGAGCCGTTACATCGGGATGTTACTTTGGGACGTTACATCGAGACGTCCCATGTAACGTTCCGATGTAACATCCCAGGGACAAATACACCTATCGACCCTGCCTCGTCTATTGATCTCATTCGATTCATTAGCCTCTGACGAGTTCATTAAAAGTAGTTCCAAGGGTCTCCAAGTGTCACCGACCAATACTTTACCGAATAAGATGTATATATTCCGCTTCATAGAAGCCTTACAAAACATTTCAATGGCTGAGGATGAAGGCAAAATTTTGATACAGACATCGAAAAATACAACAAGAGCTAATGATACCCGGAAATACAATTTCATGATACCCTTAGCTGCAAGTTGCCCTTTAAATCTAGGTCAAGATTTCGTGGCACCCTTAGCTATTGATGTGCCCTTCAGCGACTGTATCACGATTTCGCGGCACCCTCAGCTGGTGAGATGCTTTATGAGGTTTCTAGCAAGCGGAGCATATACATCTTATTCGGTAAAGTATTGGTCGGTGACATTTGGAGCCCCTTGGAACTACTTTTAATGAACTCGTCAGAGGCTAGTGAATCGAATTAGATCAATAGGAGAGGGGGGAGGTCGATAGATGTACTTGCCCCAACGTCCCATGTAATGTCCCAATGTAACATCTCGATGTGACGTCTCAAGGTAGCGACTCTCTGCGGTTGCGCCGTGATTTGTAGCTACTAGTGTGTAGAGAAGAGTCTTGCAAACATAAATTGTCCGATTGATTGATTGATTGTATGTCCGCACAAGGTCACAAAAACATTTTATTAATATTATTCTACAAAACTTAACCAAAGGGTAATTGAGGTCGAGGAACTCGAATCTGATGTTAGTTTACCAAAATTTTCTTTGAGGACCATTTTTTTTTACAGAAAGAGCCACTTTTTTTAGAGAAAAGGTTTTTTCTTATAAGAGTTGACCGAACGGTAATCGATGACGTGGAATCCAAATCTGAAGTCAGTTGCATAAAAATTTTTTGAAGCTCAATTTTTCAAACGAACAACAGATTTTTCACAAAAAACATTTGCTTTTATGAAGTTTGGTCAAAGGTAGTTGAGGTCGAGGAACTTGAATCGGAATTCGGTTTTTTTAATTTTATAAATTAGTAGTTTGACGGTAGTTTAGAAACACGATTACTACGAGAAAGAGCTGAGCGAGTCTTTAGACGAGCGTTACTTATGATATTAGTTGGAGTATGATCAAATCGCATAGAAGAATAAAGCATACTTTTCTCTATGAGACTATATATAGAGAAAGTTTCTTAAACCTCACTATACGGCATCAAAATGTCACTACTACTACTTTTGGTATGCCCTAAGTACATGGTTAAAAGGTCAATAGTAGCATCTATAAATGCCTATGATTGTCTCTCGGCTTATTGCTTATTGATGAAGTGTTGAATCTTAGTTATTCAAGCTTTTAAAAAATAGTATTGATAACTCAGAAATATGAAGCATATTACAAGGATTCAACCACGAAATATGAATTACTTGAGTCATAAATCCTATGCTTTTCGTTAGGTAAACACGTCGAACAAATTCTACCATGGTGATCCTAGTCGAGAAAATAATTTTTGGGTGTATCCAAAAAGTGAACCATTGGTCGACTCTCGTTGGACGGCTTATAATCCATCCTATCTGTGTAATAATTATACTTTACTGGAGAACAACCGGAATACTCAAGTGAGGAGATACAGGTGTAATGGCCATGAAACGTAAGTGATGATATAGAACGGCAGTGCGAAATGTATGATCTTCTGATTCTAGTATTTTTCATGGCCGCGGTAGAATCCGTCGTTCACGTCATCGAAATGTACATTATAAATAGATATCTGTTATTGAAAATGAAATTCAATCCAATAGCAATACAAGCCAACTTAAATTTGTCTCATCAATCCGATTTCGATTAACTTCAACAATTGCCCCAGGCCTTCCTATTCTTGTTTTAAAAAAGTTTTTGAATTTCGAATGCTAAATCATTTTTCAGTACTCTTCAAAATATCCACTGTAACGTCAATGTCAAAATCATCGTTAACTGTATCCAAATATTTTTTCTCAAAAATAACTGGTGTCTATTTGTAACTTTGTTCTTTAACCCTTTGGGAACGGGCGTGGTATATATACCACTTCCTGCGTTTCTCAGAAATCGGGTCTCGCAATCTTTGCGGGACTGGATGAGACAATAAAACTGAATATATAGTGGGACGGGATATGACAGTGCACCATCCCTGCGGATTGGAACTGTTCTCATGATTGGCAGAGCTCTATGATACTCGATTTTTGAGAAATACTTGAAGTGGTATATATACTACGCCCGTCCCCAAAGGGTTAAATGATGCTGGCTTCTCACCTTCATCTTGTTTCGATGCATCAATTTTTGATTCCTGATCAAATGAAATAGAATAATTTTGAAAACAAAATATTCTATTTAATATAAATTACTTTTGAAATTGCTTCAAAAATGAATGAACTAGAAGCTGCAGCATCAGTAATTTTGTCTAAACTAGGAACTAATTGATTAAGACACCATGTCATATTTAAACAAGCAATGAATATCTGAAATAAATTAAAAAAATGTTTTTATAAATAATTTCTTTTGCTAGTACTTACGACAACAAGTGTACCAGCAGAATAAATATGGCATTCTATTTTAATTAGATATTGCCCATACCAAAGTGCAGCAGTAAATACAATACCAATAGCGACATTTGAAAATATTTGACATAGACCTTGAGCAATGCCTTTTTTTATTCCTATTGATGGTACCTCTGATAAACTGTTTGCATATCTTTGAAAAACAAATTAGAATCTATCAAATGAAATGAAAATATTAATAGCAAACTTTGTGTATTCTTTTTTCTGTGTATTAAAAGCAGTTACAGTACGTATTGCTATTAACACTTCCTGTGCAATTGTATTTGCTTGAGCATAAGCATGTATTTGCTCTTTACTATATTTGACAGTAAATTTTATCGTTAAATTAAAAGCGATAATAACAAGTGGAGCAACAGCTAAAATGACTAATGTCAATTTCCATCCTTTGACAAGTGCAAAAATAAGACAACCAATCATACGAGCCAATAATGAAAGAAAATCAGCAACTTTATCACCAATGCCTTCTTTAAGTTTCAGCAAATCATCTGTGAACATATTAGTTAATTTGCCTTTACCATCAAGTATATCAAAATAGGACATATCTTGATAAAGAATATTATGAAACAAAAGAAATCTAAATATTTATTTCAATTGATTATTTTTTAAACAATTGTATAGAAGTCAAATAGACTAACCTTATTCGCCGAATCTGTCGTTCACCTGATATCATATAAGCCGAAAAGCCCATAGTGTAGAAAAAAATACTTAGAAATCCCAACAGAACATACCATTTAACAACACTTTGAATAGCTTGAATTGGACTTGTAGTATTATCAGGAATATGAAATCTTATTATTTGAAAAAAACTCTCCACTAACAACAGGAAAACTTTTATTTTCGATCTCACCTTCCATTTTCACATGATAATTGAGATAAATTATGAAAATCTATTTGTGCAATATGCTGCAGTTTACCATAGTCAATAAAGGCATCTGTAACTTGTTTATATATAAATAGCAACAATGGAAAACATGCTCCACTGGCGAATGAACCAATTGTACCAATAATCATCAAACATATGTCCGATGCATCGGCAAATTTATACTACAGAAGAATATTGAATGAAATGATTGAATGCATAGTCATACATACTTACAATTTCTAGAATTTTATGCTTTTTCATAAGCATTGAATTGCTTTCTTGTGATTCAGTAACTTGTTGAGTAGCTTGTCTGGAACTGTTAATTCCCCTTAATTGTCATTAAAATTGATTTCTCATGATAATACTTATTTATTCTTAGACTCATTGGCTTAAAGATAATTTGCTATAAACATTTAGTTAAATATAAAATGTTCCGTTCTTCAGCGTATCTTTCACTACTCTGTTTATTAGGCTACTCGAAATATATCATAAAGAAAACGATAAAAAAAGACTATATATATATAAATCATTCTGGTATCTATTACATCATCTGACCGTTAAAGCTGCCTTTGTATATGTCTTAGTTCCTGTTCAGTCAAATTACTTTAATGCTAACATATCTATTAAGCATGCTCTAATTATACTGCTAAAATAGAGTATCCACCTCCTATCGTTTATGAAGTGTTGAAAATAAACTATGTTTTTCACTATTTTCACGTACTTTTTATGATAGTTTCACATTTGTTACCGGCCTGTCTACGTAACGGTGGACTCTGGTGGACGAATTTGACCTACTCGATTCGCCAAAACTATTATGACAATTTTGTAGGACGAAGATGACAACGCACAGAAATACATTTCTTTTTTACATATTTATGTTACATTTTAGAAGAAAAATGCTAGAAAAATAATGTGCTTCACACGTAATAAAAATTCATATTGTTCAAAAATCCTTATTTTTCGGTTTTTCACATATATAAATCTGCCGTTTTGGAAACTATTCACACCAATTAACGTTGCTTCAAATACTCTATACAATGATGTTATGGAATCTATCTTTCAACATTTCTTTAAAAAAACTATTTACATATGTGAACATAATACATTAATGCAGGTGATTCCGTCACAAAAATAACCTATAATTCATTTCTAGCCAAAAGTAACTGGTTTCTTTATTCCGAAAAGTAGTGCTCTAAATACAGAGTTTTATGCTCTATCTGACCAACGTATTGAATGATTTTTATAAACATTATGACCGGCGAAGAAGGCCGTGACGAAATCACCCATAAGTGATTATGTTTTACTCTGAAAATATTAAAACATCAGTTTTGTTCTAGTTTCTTAGCTAAAACCGATATTTGACTCCAGAAACATGGCTTTTGAGCCGTGTCACTTGATTGGAGAGTATATCTAGGATGATTTCAGCTGACAATAGAGACTAGTGGAACGGCGCACTATCTTGTTCACACGGATTAGTAATATCGCGACCAATCTACGTAACTATTCACCTCTGTACGTAAAGCTAAACCACAAAAATAAACAAAACGAATGCACCTATGTTGTAGAACATGACCGATAACTTAAAAAACATGTAGTTTTCATCTAAACAGTTTCGTATATTTTAAAGAAAAATGCTGTTGCATAAATATCAGTCTGACTCGGTGAAAATGAACATATATTGTGAGTTTAATTTTGTGATTTATCACAGGCAAATATGCTTTTTTTCAAAGCTGATCGTATGTTCTGAAACAGCCTTGATTAGGTTCTTTAGCTGTAGGAAGATATTTAAGTTCTATCACTCTCAAAGCAACTTATTTGTATTTGAAAGTTAGTCAATCTATGATAACGATCAGAGACCGTCAAAATTGTACTGCACTATCCCGCGCTGATGCTCACGCTTGTGCTACATCTCGCGGAGCGCATCCGTACGCTATTCAGACGTTCTAGAGGTGGCGCAAGGACATGAAATAAACTAATTCTTGGAAAACTTGCTGATATGCAACAAGCGTAGGCGTGAGCATCAGCGCGGGATAGCGCGGTACAGTTTTGACGGTCTCTGATAACGATTTTGTCATGAAAATACTTCGTAACTCATTTTTAGTCAAAAGTAAGATAGTTTTGATTTTATGAATGTCCTAACGTTATTTTTGTGTACTCAAAAAGTGAGTACACTACTAAAATCGGTCTGTGTGTCCGGCCGTTCACACAATAACTTTTCACAATTACATTCGATTGAGCTGAAATTTTGTGCACACATTTGTCTCATCAATATCTCGGTCAAGTTCGAAGATGAGAAGGATCCGTCAAGAAATGACTGAGTTATCAAAAAAATTGTCATTATTCACCAGGCCATCCCTGAGGGGAGGTACAGGAATTTTTTCAAAAAAACTTTTTTTCTCAGAACTATTTAAAATATATATGAATCGATTCAGTTTTTAATGCTGATTCCGAGTATGATATTAATTTTGAATGAAATCGTAGTTTTTCAAGTGAAAGTTGCCTAAACAGGGTCCTAAAATGCACAAAATCTGTATCTTGAGGCCAGCGTGCCTAAATATGTCTCAGGTGACTAGCGGTTTTGGGCTGTTCCAGATGCATGATTTTGTCGTAACTAAAAAGAATTATAAAATGGAAAAAATCCGAACTCGATAGCTATTTATATTGGGAGATTATTATAAATACTAGCTATACCTTGTGCAAATTGCAAGACTTTTTAATTTTCTATAAAGAAAAGATTTATCATAATCAAAATAAAACTTCAACTATCATGTACCATTAGATAGAGAATTTCATGGGTTGCAAAGTGACGCTAAGTTATAGAGGTAAATAGGCTGCGGACAAGATTTTCTCTATATCACAGTGTCGAAAAACTGAAAAACTCATATATCTTCACAGTGCGTCAGTGTAATATTTGTTTGTTTTCCATATTACCAATACCATTTTTTTCAGAGTAGATAGAACTGGTTAAGAGCTATAAAATGATGTAAAATAATAGGGATAGATATGCTACGGTTAATATTTATTCAATATCATACTTGCAAAAAACTATGCAAAAGCCATATACCTTAATAGTGTGTCTGTGCGATATTCGTTTGTTCTCGATAGAGCCAACATTATTTTTATGTACTCGAAAAGTGATGTTCACGATAGATTGATTTTGATCAATCTGTCTAAAAAAATTTCATCATTGAGCGCAATAAGGAACTGCTCCTTAGGCTGTGCGGATGCCCTCTTTTTGTCAGATAGGACGTGGTGAGGAGTTAGTTCCGAAGGCTTTATTTTTTCTGCATAAACAAAAATTTTCTCTTTTAATTAAAGCTTGTTTCAAATTATATTTCATACTATAAACATATGTTAATTAAATCAAAGCATGGCAGAAGTTGTTGAGGATTATCTTGAAAAGGTAAAAGAGGATCATAATCAGGACCGTTGCAATAAATACAAAATCCTAACTTATTCATAAATAAATTCGCCGTTTTCTGAAGAAAATAAACAAAAACTAAAGAAAATCAAAGCAAGAATTATTGTGTATAGTGAATATTTTTTCTAATCAATAATAATTTACAGACTCAGATTTTTCCTAGACTAGATCAACATAAAATTTTCAGATCCGGACCCGACCGGCTCTACTCGACACATTCTTGGATAACTCATCTATCTTATTCACTTTTTGAAGTACACATAACTCTCGGATTTAAATCCAAGGTTTCCGCATTTATTTTACGCTCTATTCAAAGAACTAATTAGCTTTTAATGAGGATTTCTGTTTATTTAGAAAAAGTGTGATGGAATCACCAGCGGATCCACTAAATGTGAGTTTTTCAAAAACATAAAAATATTGCTTTTCTCTGATATTGTATTGATTTTCTCTGGTATTGTATTGAAGATGTATTCTTAAATAGACAAAAAGATATTGAGACGTCACTAATCAATTCTGAAGTTGGTTTATAATGATTTTGAGCTATTTTTTCATTATCGAAGTCAAAGGCACCAGTTTAGTCGTAATATCTAGTATATGCTTCATACTCTCATAATCGAATTTTTACGTTAACCAAGACACGATGTCAAATGTTTTTTCTCGATTGATTTTTCATGAGTAATTCTAGTTGATTTGTGTTCAGAAATTTTGGTTAAATTTCTGAAGAAATAGACGTCGAAAACACATCATCATTTTTAAAACGTGACTCCGTCACGACGATTTTGTCTCTAGAAAATTAGGATTACGGTTTTTCCAGATTTTCTTTTTTTGTACGTATAGCTTGTTATGTGCGCTATAACTTTTGTAGCGAAAATATTTTCATTATATGTATAGTTGAGCTTAGCTTTTTAATTCTTTGAGCAACACTCAATATACAGTTCCATTTTTGGTGATTCCGTCACGAACCTATATTTCTATCACAAAACAAGCACAGAATTTTGAAATCTCGTAATACTTTCAGCATGCATAGAGCAAATCGGCTTAAATTTTATGCAAGTATTTCAGCCTCATTCTCATATCATCTGCTTGAAATATTGAATAGACAAGCGGAAAAAACGTGACTCTGTGACGCTTGAGCAGGCCGTTACGTTTCTTTCCGCGTTTTTCTAAGCTTTAGAAAAAAAAATAGACGATGTTTACTTAAATTTCGTATACTATTTCTGGATGATCTATCTACTCATAGTCTTATTTTCACTATATCTACCTTCTTTTCACAGAAATTTGACAATACACTTGGGCGTGAGCAACGGACTTAGTACTCCAACACATAGTGGCTTGTTTAGCTGCAATGGTACATCGAAGAAAGGTGATTTTTTTTACCACTTGTAGTGCATATATACCGCAAACGATCTGTCACTATTTGAGTCCTGCACAGTGCTATGGAACAAAGGCTATCAAGTTTTCTTTCATGATTATCGCCATAAACGTGCGTCATAGTTATTTTGTGTACATTACACTCTCAGTATGCATTTCGCGCATGGTAAAATTTAGTCTATTCTGTCATTGATTTATATAAGTCACACCATTCTCATTCTAACTATATTTTTTTGTCGCATCTATTCGTTCTTTCTTTACTTTCAACGTACTTTCATTTGATTATAAGCATTCTCTATCTTTGCACTATGTTCTCTTCGCAACTCGAATGGAATTGCTCCCAATGTCGATCTAACGTAGTTGATCGTCGAAAATATTGTACAAATTGCAATTCGATGTTAACTTGGACATGTACTGGTTCACGAGAATCCGGCTTGTACACCCATTAATACCACCATCGTGACACCTGTTATTATTGCACACCAGAACTCGAAGAGCAGAGACAACAGAAAATGGAAGAAAACAAGCTCCTACTCGAAAACATTTTCAAGCTTTAGATGATAGCGAGTATCATTGAACGTCTCAAGATACTCATATGGCTCTTGTTTCATTATTTTAGAGCAACGTCCGTGGTCAGGATGGAAACGTAGTGATGAATCTTGCCGACAGCATACGGGACATGATGTCGAACAAGTACAACAACTACAGGATTGGAAAAAATATTTTTCAAGGGGATAACACTGTAATTTCAAATAAAAGATATGATGAATTTTATACCAAATAAAAGCCCGTGAAAAATGAGGTTTGTTGATGCTAAATAGTAGGGGCTATGTAAACATTTTTATATAAAACTTAAGAAGCTTTCAGGAATTTTACACATTTTTGGGGTAGAAAAGAAAGGTGCTAGTAATTCGAAAATGGAATAAAATGTTTTTCTTGGAAGTTTTTACATGATTCGGTAGAGCTCGTCGAGCTCTACAAAACTGTACATATTTAAATATTTTGGAGTCATTTTTTGTGATAAAAAATTTAACAAACTATTTAGAAAGTCTTTAAAATAGTTTAAAACACTGATATTTTTTCTATGGAAGAAAAATACTCGATTTTTCAATAAAATTAACTTTTTTTTATTAAGTTTTGCTCTCTCAGACGTTTCGCAATATAATTATTCGATGCACCGTGAAAAACTGCGTCGAATGAATATAATCTCAAATATCTTGCATAAGCACACTAACCGAAAATAACTGAATTTATTGTAAAAAAGACCACTTTTTTCTCCTATCAAAAGGTGTAAAAAATGTGGATTTTTGTGTACTTCCTCTAGGCATTTTTCAGTTAGTTTTAACCCAAGAATCATGTTTAAAATTTTTTAAATATATACAGTTTTGTAGAGCTTGACGAGCTCTACCGAACCATGTAAAAATTTCCAAGAAAAACATTTTATTCCATTTTCGAATTACTAGCACCTTTCTTTTCTACCCCAAAAATGTGTAAAATTCCTGAAAGCTTCTTAAGTTTTATATAAAAATGTTTACATAGCCCCTACTATTTAGCATCAACAAACCTCATTTTTCACGGGCTTTTATTTGGTATAAAATTCATCATATCTTTTATTTGAAATTACAGTGTTACCCTCTTGAATAATATTTTTTTCAATCTAGTATATTTCCTGTGTGAACAATCACTGCGTAACTATTCCTTGCATAGGAACCAACAATACACAGATGGTGTCAACCACATCCTTTTTAATCTCCTGTGAATTTGCTTATAGTTACATTGTGGTACCTGAAGCATTACCATTCCGAACATTATATCCCTGCAAAACTTACACTTGTTTCAAAGGACAGCGGATTATTCTTTATCATCGGTTCTGGATATTTTACATTCATGTGTTTATCTAGAATTCATTTCATTACCTGCTGATACGTCCAACAGAGCTACACTACATGGAACTGAAGAATATCATAAGTTCATAGTTGATTCGACTTTCATCGCAATTCCTTTAGCTGATGATTCAGTTGAACGTAAAGCCTACTATCATGCGAAAAGTCCAACAAACTATGCACTGAAAATACAGATAGCTCGCCATTTTAGTCATCGAATCGTACACACTGAGAAAAAGGAGGTGTACCGAACCTTTAAGGCTTGGCACAGTTTTAGGAAACAATTTTAAGTTCTGTGGTCTACAAATCGTTTCGTAATTATTATAAAGAACCTTTTTAAGTTCTGGAAATTGCAGAATGTTTCGAAGTTTGTATACCAAACTCTCTAGAAGTTCCATGCACCATGTACTAAACTTTCGGTAGTTCCATATCCTTTGCATAAAACTATTGATAGTTTTGCATAATATTTAAACGTTCCCTATATATTCTATGAAACCAGTCACAGTTTCGTAAGTGCTCTAATAGTTCTGGATACGTTGTACCAAACTAGTCATGACTCCGTAAAAGATATAACGAATTAATACATCATTTACAAAACTATGAACAGTTTCGTACAATGTACGCTGAACCTTTTCATATTTTGCAAAGCCACTGATAGTTTCGTGGAACAATTAAAAGTTGCCTATATCTTATACGAATCTATCAAAAGTTTCGTGAAACATCAAAAGGTTCAGCTTACATTATACAGAACTTTTCATAGTGTCATAAATGATGTCATGATTCGGCATGTCTTTTACGAAACCATCACGAGTTTCGCACAATATGTGTGAAAGTCTCAGAGTACTTACAAAACTATGGATGACTTTGCGGAACTTATACCGAAACTTTAGATACTCTATGAAACTGTTAATGGTGTCATAATATGTATATTGAACCTTCCGATAAGTGGCGAAACTGTTAATGGCTTCGCATAAGATTTACCAAACTATTAGATGGTTTTTGAAGTTACAAATGGTTTTGTAAAATATGGCCAGAACTTTTGCAACATTTACGAATGTATTCATGGCTTCGTAAAAGGTGTGCCAAACCATTACATCATTTACGAAACTGTGAACAGTTTCGCACAGTGCTTGCTGAATCTTTTGATATTTTACGAAACTTGCGATAGATTCTTGTAAGGTATTCGGAACTTTTAGTTGTTCCACGAAACTATCAATGGTTTCGTAAAATAACAAAAAGTTCAGCATACATTGTAGGACATTGTTTATAGCTTTCTAAATGATGCAATGATTCGGTATATCTTTTACGAAACTATAGCTAGTTTTGTACAATGTACTCGGAACTATTACAGCACTTACGAAACAATGAATGACTTTATAGAACTTATACGGAATCTTTAAGTGCTCTAAGAAGATATCAACAGTTATGTACAAAAGATATGAAACTGCCGAAAGTTCAGTACATGATACACAGAACTTCTCCAGGGTTTCGTAAAAAAACTTTGAAACTCTATTTAATTTTCGGGCCGGGGGTGAGAATCTGTATGAAAACTTACAAAACAATTTTCATGCCACAAAAAGTAAAACTGTTTCGTAGAATAATATCAAATCTTCAAAATTCGGTAGAATATCTTTCTTTTTTTACAGTGTAAGATAGCCCTCGGAAAGTTACTAATAATAAGCTGAAATAGGACTCAGAAAGTTACTAATGGCAAGCTAAGATAGGGCTCAAAAATTTACTAATAGTATTCAAGATAGCCCTTAAAGAGTTACCTATATTATTCTGAGATAACCCTCAAGAAGTTATCTATAGTATCCCAAGATAGCTCTCAAAAAGTTATCCATAGTACCCCGAGAGACCCGTCGAAAAGTTACCTATACTACTCTGAGATAGCCCTCAGAAAGTTACTAATGGTACTCCAAGTTAGCTCTCAAAAAATTGTTTATAGTATCTTTAAGGATGCGTTTATAACTTACGGAACCTTTTTGTCTACTACTCATTCACCGTTTTGATTTGCCAATGTAGGCTGTATATATATACGAGTGAATTCTTAAAAAATTATTGTCATGTAGAAAATGTTTTAAGATTAAGTATTTGTGCGAATGTCTTGTTATATGGCGGAAGACATCCTGCACACCCGAATGCACATAATCAAGTAAGGACTTTTTTGATAAACTAGTATCCTAATTAATTAATTAATTAATTGTATATAGTTTTAGGTTCGGTGACAACACTGCCAAACCCAATATTCTCCGAAATCCTACAAATTAACTAATAAGTTTGTTGTATTCAAATAAATGAATTTCTTTCCTGTTCTAGATTGACTTCAATATGGGACTCGTAGATACATTTATCGTCGAATTCAAATTAACTCGTGTTTTATCTCAAAATCATCTTTGTATCAAATTATGGGTAAGTTTCACTAATCGAAAATAAACATATTTGTTTTCTCTGTTTAGATCGATTCACTAATAAGCTGTATGGGTAAGTTTGTTGTATTATATAAAATTAATTGATTTGCTCTTTACTGTAGATTAATTTAAGAAACAATATGGCAACTAAGTGTTATTTTTAACTAATGATGGAAACAACTCCAGAGGTGTCGAAACAGTTGAGTCTCCATATTGCATCCATAAATCAATCTTATTTATATATTAAAAGCTACATAGAGTTTGTGTACGAATTCTATGTAGCTTTTAATATATAAATAAGATCGATTTATGGATGCAATATGGAGACTCAACTGCTTCAATACCTCTAGAGCTGCTTCCATCATCAACTATTGGGTAGATGGCAAAAGGTTCAGAGCGAATAAGCTCGTACAAAACCTCTTTTCAATCTCGCGTAAAAGGTTCAGTATGGAACCTTCTTTACGGAACCTTGTTTTATTTTTTTTTTGAAAAAGTTCGGTACTGAACCTTGTGTACGAAACCTTTTTGTCACTCATTAAAAAGAAGTTTGGTACGAAACTTTCTTTTTACGAAACCAGCAAAGGATCGGATCGTGTGCCCACCCGCGGATCTGTTTTTGGTTTGGTAAAGATCCTTTTTTTTATAGTGTACGAACACCATTGGGTATTAGCTCTCTTGATAGTTGCAAAGAAACCTGAAATCCGAGAATTTCGAACAACTAATGATAGATTGCAATTCCTCGATCTCCGAAATCGTTTTTCGAACTTTATGTGGAACTATTTCACAAAAAAAGCAGCCCTAACCTGTTGAAAACATTGAGAACTTCAAATCTGGAAGCATTGATATTTAGTTCTTGATTTTTCGTTACACGAAGATCCTTTCGCGAAAACAATAGTTTTCACATAATGTTTCGTCAAAGTTTACACAGTGATGGAATTTAGATCCGAGATGAGTTTTTCAAAATAGGCAACTCTGATGTTTCGTGCATACTATCAATACGACCAATATGACTGGAAGTAATAGCTTCTTGTATCGCTCTCGTGATCTATGAGCATCGTTATAGAATTATACTTGAGAATCTACCAGTCACACCATGAAACACTATATGAGGCTCCAAAGTTTCTTCCATACAAGAGTTCCTGAGGACCTGCAAATACCCTCATAAAATAGGGATCGTGGGTCTATGAATGCTACTAAATATTGGTTCTCAAGGATCCAAGCGTAACTCCATGCAGCATGACTTGAAGTACCAAGGACATCTTCGTTTAAAAGCACTTGAGGACTTGAGGGTACACGAATATATAATACTTGAGGACCTAACAAGACTTCCAATATATAGCATTTCAGGATCCAAAAATACCTCCAATCTGTGGTAGTTCAGACCCTACGGGTACCTCTATAATATAGAACTTGAGGACCTAAGGGTACCCCTAATATATAGTACTTGAGGACCAACTAGTACCCCAATATAAAGTACATGGGCATCCAACGGTACTCCAATATATAGCAGATGAGGACGTAAGAGTACTCCCTATATATATATCAGTTGAGGATCCAAGGGTACTCCTAATATATAGCAGTTGACAACCGAAGGGTACCCGGAAAATATAGTACTTCCGATGATGACTTGTGTAATACATACTGATGACCACTGGAATGGTTACCGGTGGACCGGTTATCGTCAACGTTGCATCTTTAACCCCCCCCCCCCCGGGGGGCCCCCCGGGGCCGCGGTCCTCCCCCCCCCTCCCCCTCCCCCCCCCCCCCCCCCCCCCACCCACAATGTAGGACTCGAGGCTCTAAAGCTATCCCCATGATATAGGACTTGACTACCCCAAGCTACCTCCACAGTACAGGATAGGACTTGGGAACCCTTACTACAATGAAGAGATTTATTCCATTAGTCTTAATATTAAACCAAACTCAAACACAATACACAAACCCAAACCCAAACACAATACACAAACCCAAACTCAAACTCCGAAACAGTTCGAGCTTGAGTATAAGTTTCGTGCATGCCTAGGCATAACAGGCCGTTACTGACAGCGTTACAGACTGGTACCAGCAGGGGTTGAAGGTCATTGAGTACCTTTCTATAGTAGTAGGAAGAGGTAGCAATCCATGCATAGACTCTTCTAGCAACGAGAAAACGCATCTTAGACATAATTTCGCTTAGAACATTTTAGACTGCTCTAAATGATCCTGTTAACGTAAGATTTTTTCGCTGTGAATCGTAAGATGTTTTCTGTCAACATAATGACACGAAAAAAGGTATGTGAGCTCTACATTTTAGTCCTTAAGCACCTAAGCTGACAGGATTATTTTTGACAAAAGCGATAGAATTGGTGGTAGCTGTTTTGAGAATTATTTTCTTTAGATTTAGTGTGACAGTATATTGTCTTGCTGAAAATTAATACATATATTAGTGAAGTCTTCTATTTACAGTACAATAGGCTCTATCGTGTTGCACATCTTAATCCCGCAGGGATTACCCTAACAGGTTTTTTATTATTATAAACAATAATGAAATATTGAATTCGATTTTAATATCGCGGTTTTTTTATTCACCCTCATCCACCCTCAAAAATAGTCGTGGCTTTTTTTTCGTAATACTTACCCTTACTCTCCCCTTCCAGTTATAAAATACAAACCTCTGGAATTTTTATAGTAAAAAAAAATAACAAAAAACAACACTGAATGAAAGCATCCCAAAAATATAGTCAGAGCCTATGACAAAGCACTCTATGTACAGCGTAAAACTCCAAGTGCAATAATCACTGTTACGAATAGATGTAGTAAAGTTGGAAAGACGAAGGACAAAGCTTCGGCTGACGAGGAGACACACTTAGATAAACTTATTCCACTATCATTAGGTTTCGGACACGCATTTGGATATTTGCTGGCACAAACATTTTGCGAACAAGAATTAGAATTGCAAGTAGGAATCGAAAATGATGGTTGAACGATAGCTTGAGTTGATGAAGAACAACCAATACAACAGGAACAATTGCATGTTGCACTTGGAGTATTGGATAATGGTGGTACAAATGCAATTGACGTAACTAACGGTGTTGTAGTTGTTGTTGTTATTGATAATGAGGAGGACGATACGCATTGAGCCATCACCAAGTTATTTGTTCCGCCTGAGGGACAAGATGACGGATATTTAACATGACAAGCATTGGCCGAACAAGAATCACAGGTCGTAACTGGAATAGGTGGTTGAGGAATGGCTTGAAATGAGGACATACAACTTGGACCAATTTTACAACAGAAACAGTTGCATGTGATGCCATTAATAGGCAGTATTACATCAGTTGTCGACGTACTTGTTGTTGTCAATTCTTTACATCCAACAAGTATGTAAGTACGCTGACTATAAGGACAAGCTTTTGAATATGTTTCATGACAAATGATACTTCCCCAAGAATTACAGTTATCGATATTTTCATAAATAGGTGGTAGAGCAATCACATCATCCACTGACGTACAACGTGGACCAGCTATACAGCAAAAACATTCAATCACACGAATTCCATTACACGTATTCAGTGAGAAGAGAAAGACGACGATAAGTAAGATGATGAATGTCATAATGGTTTATCAGTGAGGATTCTAGTGAGAAAAGAAGAAGAGGAATGTTTCACATATGACTGTTTCGAATTTCGAAAAAAATGATAAGTATGAAAAGCGTTGCCACTTTTAGAGCCCTACGGGACTGACTTTAGTTACAGTCCCGTTGTGACCTGAACCGGAACGAGACTAGAACCAAAAAGAAAAACTTTTTAATCTCGAACTTTGTTTTCCTTCAGCTTTTCATGAGAAAATCAAGGAAAAAAATCTCACTTTTTCTGATAAAAATCGACTTTCGGGAAGAGTAAATGACAAGAAAGCGTCCATACTATAAATGCTTTGGCTTTTTCTGCGCTAGAAGCTAGAAACACAATGATTTAATCCTTTGTCGAAAAAATTTTTTTTCGGGATTGAAACCTGGATCCAAACTAAGAATAAGATTTTTCCAGGACCGCGACCAAAAAAAGTCGGTTGCGCAGGGCTCTAGTCACTCTCTACTTTTTGGCTGTTACTCTATGAGCTCAGTATTTCAAAAACTCGCTACCAAATCTAATAAAACTTTTAAAATTCTCAATTCAAAAAAAGCGACCACATTACAAGTCAGTGTTTCGATTCAAAAAACTACTTGACTTTCTAAATTTTTAGATTTTTTTTTCTACTGCTCAACTCTTCTCACCAACTTTCGTAGAAGAAAAAAGAGATCAGAAGAAGGAGAAGAAAACTACATAGTAAAATATTCTCTAGTTTGTGTAAGAGAAAGATTCGATCTCAATTACATACCCCCTACGGTTTTGGTTCTGACAAATATATACTCCGTTTTTTGCAAGTAGACCAAGTTTTGAATTGTATGTGCTAATTTCAGAAGCTGTGTCAATATTTTGACTTGAAACTTAAAACCTGTTGAAAAATATTTGAAGAGAAAAAGATTAATTTTTTTTCTATGGCAAAGCTCTGTCAATAGAGAAAGTTGGTTATAACAAGCATATATTTACCCTTGTCTTTGATTTCTTTCTAAGTTATTGAGAAAGTTGTGAATTTTCTTTTATAGCAAGTCACATTTGGTCTCTAATCATTTGAAAAGATATTCTTAAAAGTGCTCTGTATCTTTTGTGTGGGAGGGAGAACGGTAGGAATATTTCCGAGACACAGATTTATTTTAAAATACGAGTAAGTAGAGTAAATGTGCAAGAACGATTAAAGAAAACTAAATTTCTAAATTGTCGAAGAATGTATAGTATTCTTAGAGTCTTTCAAAGGTTTTCTTTCGTAGAACTTCCTATGTAAAAATTTCTATAAACTTAACGACTTAGCGAAAATTAACGTTGCGTTTTTTCATCGTGAAAATGTGTTCATAATCTGCTTTTCAATAGTCTCATGCGTGCTTTCCCATTAAAATAAGATTAACGTAAGACAATGCATGATACTTTATTAAAAAGCCTATTTTTAATGCGTTTTCGCAGTCAGAAAGGTAACGTTACTTTTCATTAAAGTGCTAAATTTATAGAAATTTTTTCGATGGGTAATTAATGATCTGAAATTTCACTTGAGAATTGAGAATATGTTGAAAATAGCATACTGCATAGATGGGTCTTAAAATGGTGAATTGCAAACCTTACAAGAGACATAGAGTAACTCAGGACTACAGTCCAGTCCAATTATAAGAGCTCCGTATAAAGGAGCGATCCGCTTTTAAGAGCCATTTTTCAATTCCCCGTTTTTCTCGTAATGTATTTTACATTGTAGCAAAGTCCGCTTGTAAGAACCTCGGATACAGGAGCGATTCGCTTATAAGAGCGCTTTTTAGACGTTTTTTTGCGATTTTAGTACGCATAAAAGAGCTTTTTTATCTATATGATCATATATATGCACTTATATTTTTCTTTTTTTTTCTTTCCTGTCATATATGTGTGATGAATTTTTCCTTTTCTGTCATATATGTGTGATGAATTTTTCCTTTTCTGTCATATATATGTGATGGATTTTTCCTTTCTTTCGTTCTCCTTTCTTTCATATTGTTCTATGTTGGATTTTTCTTTCATATGTTCATCATCTATGGGATTTTTGATAAACCGATACCAGGTGTCTCTCATAAAGATGCGCTGATGGGTCTTTCGCTGGTTCGCAGGTATTTGGAAGAGCATTTTACAGATTACAATTCATTCTTTGATATCGAAGACATGATCGAAAAGAACGTTTCAATTAATCGTACTCAACGTAAAATCACAGATTTCTTTAAATAAATTTATGTATGTGTATCTAATACTTAATAAATGTTGACAAAAATCATGTTTTGCACTGTTTTACATATAG
>JAJEKB010015862.1:0-11000 GCA_022393335.1 Macrotrachela quadricornifera | reverse complement strand
AACGATAATTGACAATATTTTTATATTAAAATGTTCGGAATCAAAAGGTCTTCAAACTATGTAATATTAATGTGGACGAAGAAATAATTTTTAATTCAGAAGGTACTTCTGATGGATGCTTTTTTATTCTAGAAATGCAAAAAAAAATCACTTTTGAATAATAATATACATAAATTTTGCAAAATACGAACTATGATTTATACGAACTGAATCGAAAATGTTCAGGAATCCAAACAATACATAATAGAGCTTTCGAGACGACAAGTCTGATCATCAGTATGCGAAGTGTAAATGTACCTATATGAATACTGCATTTAAATAGATATAAAATAAAAATGATTCAATAGGACTTGTTTTTTAATTTAAATAATAATAAAATACATAAACTTGTGGTCTCGAAAGCTCTATTATGTATTGTTGAGAGGCTGCAGAATGCCTACCAAGCAGAATTCAGAATTTTGTAGACTTGTCTATATTAAGCAATGAATTGACTGTAAACAAACTTTCTTCCTTCCAAGCGCTTCTTTCAAACACACAATTCTACTTAGAATTCAAAAACTAAAGCAGAATTTTGACAGAATTCTATTTCCATCAGCAGAAAACAAACTTTTTTCTGACTTACCTTTCTTTCAAATGCAAAATTCTGTTTAGGGTTCAAAAACCAATCGACATCGGTAGGTCAAAATAAGAAATAAAGCAATTAAAAAAAACAAATACATCTATTAAGTGCACCATATTGCTCCTTATTTATTCTCCAACCAACAAATCTACGAGATCTCTCTGAACCTTCAGTTTATGACTAATTACATGCCATGATCCATCGCAATGCCTTACCATATTCGGTTTAATACTGCTAGTTCCTTTAAACACTCCACAGGATACAAATTCCATTAAACATATGTTAACAACTGAAAAAAGAAAGCTGCAGCAGAATTTTGTTCAGAATCCGAATACACACATATGGTATATGCTGGCCTCCGATTACGAATTTTTCAAAAAGAAAGGATTCTTTATAGAAAATAGGAAAAATATAGGTATTCATACTTTCTTCTCAAAAGTCTGGCTATGTAAAACTTTGCAACTGGAAATCTTCTTTTAATAAAGTTAGCTTCAACGGCTGGACTTTGCTCCGGCATACACTCCTAACCAGAAGTCCCTCATTATCCTAAAGTTTATTGATATTTCAAGCTTTTGGCTCGGAATTTTGGTTGCATGTAAGCAGTGAGAAACGCTGATCATAGACACCAATCGATCTCAATCCAATGTAATATGACGGAGTTATATACCAAAGACTATCTTTACCTTCAATGGCTCCTATGAAGAAAAATGAGATTTTTCTTTTGCTGAACGATTATAATTAACTTTTTCACTGATGAATATCGCTGCTAATGTATATAATAATGGATAGAAATAATACGTGAATTTAATAAGCTATTGACGATTGGTGACTTATGCAGTGGTATGGCCATTACATCGTGGTAGTGTGAATTTAGCACATGCTTTGACCCTGAAACTTCCCAGAGATATTCGTGTGCTAATGAGTATACAAAAATACATTTTCAAATAAATCGGTCATTTTCTAAAGATAATTTTCGCTATAACGAACTGAAAATCATTATAATCGAAGTTTGGTAGACAATGCTTATGAAAAGTGATATCTCAGTAATTTGAAAGACTTTTCTCGTGAAAATTTTATTGGAAAAACCAAAAGACTCAATCTTTCGAGTTATAGGTTCCCTGACTTCCCGAGTGGTTGTATAGCTGACACATAAGTAATGCAGAATAAAGATAGTGTTTGATGTATAACTCTGTCATAGTACAATAGATTGAGATCGGATTGGTGTCTATGATCAGCGTTTCTCACTACTTGTATGCAACCAAAATTCCAAGCCAAAAGCTTAGAAGATCGATAAACTTCAAGCAGATGAGAGATTTTCGACGAGCACTGTATTATTCATGATAAACAAAAACTGCAAGAAAAAGCTTTAAAGAGTATAATCATTCTATAAACATTTTTTTATTTCGTATATATAGCACTTAAGAATTCTTCAGTCAATTCGCTTTCTACCAGAAAGAAAAATCTTGTATAATAAAGATAGACCTCGTCGTAATATAATCGATGATTCAAGATATTTGACTATGCATGAAATGTGTTGTATAAAGTCGGAAGATTATGCATGATAAAATTCAAAGATTTTCGAACATTTCCAGGAACAGCGCGATCGGGGAAAGGACGGGTGGATCATTCCCCTTCTACTTCGGAAAATTGTGGTTGGAACTTTCTTCGAATTTGAAAATTTTGACAGTGTCCAATTTCTCCGAATTAGTGGAATCACCAGGCAATCTTCTCCAAATTCTGAGAACTATAAGTGACTGTTTTCTCCGAATTTGAAAAAAAAATAGATTTTGTACTCTAATCCTTCATATATTATTGCATAAAATATGATCAGTGTAATTTAAGTAAGTTTGAAAAGTTTAATTATTTCTAAAAGTAAGCGACAACAAAAATATTTGTGACTCTTGCTCTGAATTTCGGTTTGACCTTCTCTGCTTCGAGCTCTTCGGGCCACCTCTGAACATTTTATACTTTTTCCCATATAATATAGGTAAAATAGGAAAAGTAGTCGAAATATAGGACAAATTATAGGATTTTCCAAAAATATAGGTTTCATAGGAAATATAGGTCGAATCGGAGCCCAGGGTATATGATATCATTTGATTTCATGCATGCGACAATAAACAGTACAGAATTCTGTAAATAATTCTGAAATTACAGCAGAATTTTGTTCAGGATTCTATTGCATAGACATACTATATACAACTCAATTCATGTATATCAGATTACGTATCAGAGACAGGATACTTAGTAAAATACTTGGTACTTTTTGTACTTTGTACTTGGAAATCTCAAGTACAAGTAAATATACTTGTACTTAGAAATTGTTACTGTGTACTGATACTAAGTATTAATTCACTAAAGTACAGTACTATCAGTACAAAATGTACTTTAATCCTTAACGGTCGGCTACCAGAAGATAGCAAGCGAAAAATTCTTCTTCTGTATATTCTTTGACTCTAAGGTGTGGAAGTTACATAATTCCATCTTGAATTTTAAAGAATTGATATTGAGCCAAATGTCAACATGTTGCGTTTTGCTAACAACCGGTCGTAAGAGTACAAAAAGTTGGAAAAAGACAATTATTTTTCATCGATGAAAGAGCAATAATCTACTGTTAGTTTTAGTCCAGACTGTGAAACAAAAACATGTTTTGTTCATCTATCCACCTCTTATAGCTCTAACGTGAAATATATTCCCATAATACTCAAAAACTTTTCGAAATAATGCAAATTTCACCTATTTTTCTTAAAGAAGCTCACAAACTCAGCGAGATTCTAACGAGATTTACAGCACATTATAGTATTCATATTCAGACTATTACAAAATGTTACTAATCATGTTAAAACCCTACTATATTCTAGGCTTCGCTAGAGAAAATACGCGGAATTTGCACTATTCCGGAAAGTTTTTGAGTATTATGGGAATATATCTCACGTTAGAGCTATGAGAGGTGGATAGATGAACAAAACATGTTTTTATTTCACAGTCTGGACTAAAACTAACAGTAGATTATTGCTCTTTCATCGATGAAAGATAATTGTCTTTTTTCAACTTTTTGTATCCTTACGACCGGATGTTGCCAAAAGGGAACATTCTGGTACTCTTCTTCGAGTAAACTGGATGGTTCATCTTATAGGTATAATAGATAACGGATCTGGAGAGAAAAATTAACCGCTAGTTAGTTCTCGCATCGAATGCTCGAACAAATGAAAAACAGATCATTTCTACTAGAGAGCTATTATGGGTCGTGGCGGAAGAATTCATTCTTCGTGTCAATAAAAGCTTTCTCCTTTCTTGAAAAGACATAGATTTGTCCTAAAATTCACATAATTAATTATCAAATCGCTTAAAGAACTATACATCATCACTTTCAGATAAATCCTAAGATGACATTAGCAAAATGTTGCCAAATGACAACATCCAGCCGTAAAGGGTTAACAGAATTTTAAATTAAAACAAACATTGTATTCTAAAATGAAATGAATTAAAATAAATAATACACTAGTTCTATATGATTAATATCGAAAAGAATTAGCTTTTTAAAATTTTATTCGACGTTAATAAACGCTTTTGACCTTCTAATAACACATTTCTATACATAATGATTTTATAAGGAATAAAAAAGATAATTCTTAGTGATAATTTATATAAAGATGTTGATGAGGTGCAAAGTAGGGCATGTTTTGAAGCTGAGTGTTATTTAAGACTGTGTTAACAACGAATTATGCTCAAGGATAAATGTACTTAGCATGCATACTTGAAGTACTGGTACTTAAGTACAGTTGTACTTTTTACTAATACTAAGTACAAAATACTTAAGTAAAGATTTACTGAATAAAGTACAAAGTACATGAAGCCAGTACAAAGTAATTATACTTGTACTTGGTGTGCTTGAACTTGTCCGGTCTCTGTTACGTATCCTCTCTTTTGATACTTGTCAACAAATTCTAACCAGAATCAAGATAATAGTAGAATTTTATAAAATGGAATCTTATAGAATGTTATGTAAGTATGAGAGAAACAAAGTTAAATAAAGACAATGCATAAGCGTGCAAAATTTTGAATTCTGTTTGGTAGGCATTCTGCAACTACTGCTAAGAACCTAATGCCATTCTGAAGAAAACCTAGTTCAATTCTACAAAAATCCTGTGATAATACTGAACAAAATCTTCGAAGAATTCCAATCACATTCTAAGAGATGAGAACAAAAATCCTTTATTTTTCCAATTTTGAAATTCTGACAGCATTCTGATCATATCTTTCAAGAATCTTGCGCTGAAACATCAAAATTTTTCCTTAGGGCCATTACTTGAAACCGACAAAATGAATATTATTAATAATGAGAATGAAAGTAAGCGAGACAATATTTTTAGAGTGGGCTTGCGTACTCGTTCGATAGAATACTGTTCAAAATTATATGAAATAAAACTTAAAGAAATAGATTTCAACAAAACAACGGATATGAAAAGAAAAAAAAGACCACTACAGAACAAGAAATCTCTGTATTTTTTCTATCACTATTTTAAAATATGATATTGAACAATGTTCTATATGTCTTTCGAGGATTTTAAACTACGTTTATCAAGAAAAAGTTTCTCTTCAATCTTTATTTTCTATATATTTGAGAAATCATTGATATAGACACCAGTAAAATATATTATAATAGGACTTTTCTTTACAACAACTGAGAATTTTCTCTATTCTTTTCTATCACATCAAACAGAGTGAAAAACAATATTGTAGAAGTTATTTCTTTTCTCACAATTCAAAGAAAATGAAAGATTTCTTTTGATGATGATCATGTTTTCTCTTTCTTTTAGTACCACTTCGTGCCAGTTTGATAGATATTCCTCCAAATGCTAAATGGAACAAGAATGGTCAAACAGTAGGAGGACAAAATCCAACACTCACTTTCCCTCAAGGTTTCTATGTGGATGATGACCAAACAATTTATGTTGCTGATCATTGGAATCACCGTATTGTGGCATGGAAGTCGGGTGAAACAAATGGACAAATACTGGCAGGTGGACATGGATCAGGAAATGGTGCTCATCAATTGAATGGACCAACAGATGTGATCGTGGATAAAGAGAGAGATAGTCTTATTATTTGTGACGCTGAGAATAGAAGAGTAGTTAGATGGCCTCGTCAAAATGGAACAAATGGAGAAATAATTATTTCGAATATCTTTTGTTCGGGTTTGACAATGGATGACAATGGATTTCTTTATGTCTCTGATAATGACAAACATGAAGTAAGAAGATATCGAATGGGTGAATCCCAAGGAATAGTAGTAGCAGGTGGAAATGGACAAGGAAATCGTCTTGATCAGCTCAATATCCCCACTTACATATTCGTCGATCGAGAACATTCAGTATTTGTGTCTGACTGGAGGAATCATCGTGTGATGAAATGGATAGAAGGTGCAAAAGAAGGTATTGTTGTTGCTGGTGGACAAGGAAAAGGAAATAGTTTGACACAATTGTATCATCCTCAAGGAGTTGTAGTTGATCAATTGGGTACTGTTTATGTAGCTGATTGGCTTAATCATCGAATTGTACGTTGGCCTAAAGGAGCACAACAAGGAAATGTTATTGTTGGTGGAAATGATGAAGGAGCACAAGCATATCAACTCAATGTGCCCATAGGACTGTCATTTGATCGACAAGGTAATCTCTATGTTGTTGAATATAGTAACAGACGAGTACAACGATTTGATATTGAATTACCATGAAATTAATGGGATGAATTGATAAATTTTATTTATTTTCAGTTATTGATTATAACATTTTGATTGCTGTGTAATATTAATTGAAAAGAAATAAATGAATTGATATATATTTAGATTCACGTGTGCGCACGCGACCAGAGACACCCTGATTGTTGGAGGCACAAAAGCCAACAGCGGTAAGACAATGTACGTACATAACGTACGTACATAAAAGGTCTTTCCGTTGTCTTTGTCCAACAAGAGCAGTATCTCTCTGGGTTGAATTAATGTAGAATACATACATTAATTCAACGCTAAAAGAAAAGTAGTTAGAACAAACGGACAGCACTCACCCTTGGGTGAAAATTTGGGGTGGAAATAAATATACTACTCTTTCTGTTCCAATGTAACAGTAGTATATTTAGTTCCAAGAAAAGAAACGTAAATGTTTAAATTTTGGGTGTTTTTCATTCAATTGAATAATTTTCTTTCATATTCAATTTATTACTGATTATCAATTAAATGACTGTTACATTTGGAACAGAAAGAGTCATTTAATTAATAATCAATGGCAAATTGAATATGAAAGAAATTTACTCAATTGAATGAAAAACGAAAAAAATTTTCAAGGACGCTATCTAATCCTAAGAGACTTACTTAATTTATTGAAATAAATGATAAATTTCAGTCGCTTATATATGATACTATTTATTGACAAAGCGGGTGATTTTGTCGGTCATGTTCGTCATTAATTTTCATTCATATATCATATATGAACGAAAAAAAAATAAAAATACCCCATATATTTCTTATATGCTTAATTGCTTTCATATTGACGTCTGTATTGTATGATTTTGTATACATGCGTGTAATATATATGTTTACCAATTAAGTTCCAATTCCTTGTACAACCTTATTCTTTTTTATTTATCGGTTGAAACAAAAGAGTTAATTGATATTTGTAGTATGTCGGCTTGTCCACGTAACGCGACATTTTGCTGATTAAGTTTTGAAAAAAATTTTTGTCGAGATGAACAGATCTACGTAGACTATCCGACGTAGTTTTTAGTGCTGATAACGAATCTGACATTAATTTCTAGAAAACGTCAGTTTTTCTCATCGAGAATAAGGTTTCAAATTTTTGAAAAACTGTATTTTCAGTGATCTAAACAAGAAATTTTATTATAAACCGACGAAAGATATACCATTTGACACAGAATTTTATTCTCTACAAAATGGTATATTTGAATTTAACTTTCGTAGCTAAGAACAGGTTGTAGATTGTGGTACATTTTCTACCTTAGGGTCCAGTTTGCCAGCTTCCATTTCCATGAATCACTCTCATTTTTGGATTCCAAGCTAAATACATCGAAACACGTAACAAATGTAAAAATGAACAAATTCTGACCATGGTAAGTTCCCGAAAATCGATGAACAAAACGCTGTGTCACAGCGTTACGTTCGTTTTTTCCATTTTTTTCACAAGTATTAAAATTTTTAAGAAAAATCTTTTTAACATTCGAAAGCTCATTCAAAGCTCTTCAAAACCTGCATTTGTGTTAATTTATTTAGATAGGCACTTTCTTAAAAATTAAAGCTTAAGTAAGAGTACCGAAGAAAAAGAAACCTTTTATGTTATGGCCTTACGCGACTAAAAAATCGTTCTAGCAGCTCGGCACTTCAACCAAAAATACTCATTTTTATAGCATGCAGAGAGTATAATGAGCTGCGTGGAATGATGTTCGAACGAATTTTTCTAGCTATTATCGTTCTTGAGATAGTTGGAAACCAAGGTATCAAAAATGTCACAACGTTACATTTGGACAAGCCAATGTGTACTATTAGTCCAGTTCTACTTTATTCTAAAATTTGAATTTTCTATATATTATTATTATCAGTTTAGATACATCACACAAAAAAAAACAATGAAAAATCGAAAAAAATCATTACATATTAAAATTTTATAAAAAATAAAAATAATGTCAATGACAATGTATTTATTCACCATTTTGATCTTCTACTTAATGCAGTTACAAAAGTATGAATAATACAAAAGTGATCTAACTTTTTCGTTTAGAAGTACTATAATTGTAAATAAAATGAATTGTCTTCATTTAATTATCTATTCATGACGAAGAAAGAATTTTTCTAATCTAAGTATATTTTTGCGTTCTGGTATCTATCAGATCGTGATAAATGAAAAATATATAAACAATAAATTGTACGAACATAACACGTAGAACCATAAAATAATACTATTTTTAATGATGTTAATATTTTAAACTCGAAAAGGTAAAACTTTTATTATATAACGTTATAGTCATACATGAAAAATATCTCGATTTTTTCGAATTTTTCATGGGCATTTTTTTTGTGATGCATCCAAACTGATTATGATAATATATAGAAAGTTCAAATTTTAGTATAAAGTAGCGATAGGCTAATAGTATACATAATACAAATATCAATTCTTTTGGTTCAACCAGTATATAAAAAAATAAAGTTGCATTACGGATCAGAAAATAGGGAACACTCTTTTTAGAAGAAATATTTTTAGAAATAAATCGACAAAACTTATTTTAGAAATAATTTTGTCACCCTTTATCATTGACTTTTTTCATAATGAAAAATAATTAATTCATATTGATAAAAATCTTTTTTTTTACTCGATCAATTTCTTTTATTACTCTCAAAATTAAATCTTCCTTTCATTTTGTTACCTAAATAAAAAGAATGCTTTATTCAGTAATGATAATTTTCATCCAATTAATTGTCTTATCAATTCTATTTATAAACTGGATACAATAGACGATAAAACATCATCCAAAATGAAATATTGAATTAATGCTAAAAAAAAATTTTAATGAAATAAATATATTATAGGATTTCTGATAAATAATAATATTTTACACAAACAAGAGACATGAAAATATTGAATAATTAAAAAATTCTAAAAATAGATAAACAATTTTTAATCAAATAAATTTTCTCAAGTGTTTTTTCATGCAATGGCGTAGGGATTTAGAGACATTGACAAATTTATCAAATTGAAATAAATATGATTTTCTTTTTCTAAATAAACTAAATATTTTCAATGTCTTTATTTTTGTCGTTGAGAATATATATATATATATAAATTAGACGAATAACGATCAATAAAAATATACTAATGGTGTGTATTACGTATATCTTTATTATTTAGTCTTGTTATATAAATCAAACACAGAACTTATATGGAAAATTATTCTACGAAATGAGAAAAGAAAAATTATTTATTTATTGTTTCATCAAATAGTTTTCTTTGTTATATATAATTAAGAATATTTTTTAGAAAATTCTTTGAAGTTATAGGATGGCAGAATAGCAAATATCCTGACAATAAGCGCAGAATTTTCAATGAGATCATCCCTCAGTAGTTTCTGAGGAGAGATCTTGAAGAAATTTTACGATAAAAAAAGGATCGAAATCCAAATATGATTTTAGCTTAAAGTGAAATTGGATTTTTGCGATGGTAATCTTCTAAATATTGTTTATAAAAGTACAAAATCACTTCATAAGAAGTGTATGCCCAGAAAATTTTTGGAATATGGTTCAAAAATGAATTATTTTATTGATAGCTTCTAGTAGTCGATATTCTATTAAAACGCTATTTTCAGTGTACTCTTCTAGTTAATGTACGATTCAATTGGATTGACCAAGAAATATATCAATAAATCAGTTTGCCTTCTTTTGCATCGATGTCCTTTCGAAAAATAAGATAGTAGCTTTTGAACATTTTTAATAAGATTGTTGAAATTCAGTCACTTATTGAAAAGCTATATATATTTTGCAAGAGGAAATTTCGAGTTTATCTTCCTACGATAAAAGCCTTCATCTGAGAAAGCCTTTAACCAATCGAAGTACGATTTGCTCGAGCCATGAATGAGCAATTGTGAGCTGTCGATTACACTTCACTTTGGAAAATCTTAACAGAAAACGCAACGATTACTTTTTATACAAAATGATCGTTCATGCTGATATTATACAGTTTTTTGTACATGTGTATTTAGTTGCTAATAGTTTTCAAAACTAAAGTTAACGAAAAATAATAGATGATGCATAGAGTGAATTTAGTCAGGAGACAAAAGCGTTACATTCAATGAACTTTATCTTGAACTAGAATGAACAAAAAACAGATCAAAAATAAACTTTTATCTAAATTATAAGTATAACTCAAGAAATATCTATTCTGTTAAAATAACTAACGACACCAAAATGGTGTAAATAAAATGAAAAACTTTGTCAAATTACGTTAGGAGAGCAAAACATAAGGTTTATCGAAGTTTATTATTGTATTTAAAAATAATGATTGTATTGTAGTGGTCGAGAATTAGAAACTTTTGATGAAGTGCGCAACAAATAAGAAATTCTGACCTAAAATATTCATTTATATAAAAGTATTTTTGTCTGCATAACAGATCCTCTTTTTTTAGGAACCAAATGTAGAGTATACAAGACACTTTAGGCGTTGAATACATATACATCTATAAGAAATGGTAAATGCCAACCTTTTGTAGTGATCATAAGTTCATCTAGCACTGAAATTGTTTAGTGAATGATCTCCAAGATCCATACATCTAGTAGAGACTGATTATTAATACATTATTGCCATAGAAAATGCAGTATTTTTGG
>JAJEKB010015855.1:0-10830 GCA_022393335.1 Macrotrachela quadricornifera | reverse complement strand
ATTGGATCTGAATTTTCATTGTTTAAACGAGCTGATCGAGCTTTTTCTTTTTTCTTTAATAAACGAAGATTATAGGTTTCATTGGCTAATTCAAGAGCATCATCAACTTCCATTTCGATATTCATCAACCTACAAAAATAAATTTGAAATTGGAATAAAATAAAATAAAGAAAATAATTTTTCGACATATATATATGCAGTCACATAGAAAATCATTTTACAAAAAATCAGAGATTTTTTTCTCAGTATTTTAAACAGAGATAAAATTCTGTGTCAATTAGCTCTCTTTCATTTTAATAAGTGCAAGAAAGTGAAATTTACTTCAGCAACAGCCAATCGTTGATTAACAAAAAAAAATAATACCAAGCACTTTATTCGAAAAAAAATTTATTGGAATACTCAATTCTAAAATTGAAAAATAAAAAAAATAATTTAGTAAAATAATTGTAATAAACATATCGAAATAAAATAACAGTAGAAACAACTGTACAATGTAGAACAACGAACCTTTGTTCATATTGACCGTTATATAACTCGTTGACCAACTAGATATCATGCCAATAGATGTCGTTTGATTTTACATGTATAATCTTTGCAGATATCATACATCTAGTTTTCGCGAATATACTTCGGGGTTTTAGTAACACTAAACTTATTGTGATGTAAACATTCCATGAAACCTGCCATAAATATAGGTCTTTGAAAGTAAGACTCAAAAAGTCGTTCGTTTTATATACTGTCGGATCCGACAAATTCCAACAGTCGGATGATATCGGATCCGATGGGTTCCAGCTGTCGGAAATTCCAGGATCCTATCACCAGAATCCTGGACTTTCCGATGTCGGAATACATCGGAAATTGAAGGATATAATGTGAAATCCAATAGTCGGAAGCCCGTCGGATCCGACCGTCGGATGTCGTCGGATTATTCAAGGATCTGACGGGATCCGATGGGTGAATTTTGACCTGGGGGTGATTGAACTAGATCACTGACATTGATACGAAATGCATGATAATCACAATCAGTCGTCATCATGATATACGACATTTCTCCACTATTGAATCCAGCTACAGAACCAAAACTATCTGCAGCATTCGTTTGATTCCATGCAGTAACTTTATTTGATAGAGCACGATTGTTAGTTTGATCTATATCGATTTTGTAGAGAGAACACGTTTTATTAACATTTGAACAAGCAAGTGAAAATAATGATTCACCATTAGTGCTAGCTACGATCCATATAATGAAAAATAAAATGAAATTAAACATATTTATATCTAAAATAAATTAGATTGTAGTGTATTAATTTGTTCTATTTTGCGTCTTTATCTTTCTTTTAAAAGCAAAACTACAGTTAAAAGTGTATTTATCATGGTTATCAACGTATCTCATTTATAGTAAAGCAACTATAGATGATATTGTTGACAAAAGAAAACAGAGCACAGTAAGTAAAGAGGTAAACGAAAAAATTCAAAACAACCATGTCTTGCAGTATTGTTATTATTAGGTAAGATAGAAAATTTTGCTCGATTCTGTCATATCAACATTAGAAGTCGGTCAAAATCTACGTTTTAGATATTGCTTTTGATGATGAGAATAGAGGATTACAAGGTCGAAGAAAACGAAGAGATAATCAAAAATAGTACCGTTAAAGAATGTTGCGTTTGATTCTATATTATTTTTCTGCTTATATTGCTTATAATTAAGATAACGCTAATTTCATTGGAGATTTTAATTATTCAAATATTTGTTGTTTTATATGTTCCTGTGAAAATTTTGTTCTCTGATATGTCAGAATAGGCATTAAATGTCGAAAGACAAAATGCTAAAAAAACAGCACGTAGACAAGCAGATTGTCAAAGAATAGAACGTTGTAACAAAAAATGGCGAAAAGAAAGATTGAAAAAGGACTATCAAAAATGTCGTTGAACAAAGAACGGAGGATGTTTTGAGTCGATTTTGGTCCCCATACCAAACATGGATATTTTTATATGAAAGTTTCAGCAATTGTAGGACTCACGAGGGAACCGACCCAACTGGTTAATCGATATTTTAATTAAATATAGTGGACCTAGGGTTATTCACTATGCTGATTCCGAATATCACTATGATATTTTCCCATAGGCCTCTAGAGACCCGTTTTTTTGGAGAACCAGCTGTCTATAAAAAAAATCTTTTTTTTAAAGTCGATTTTTTTATCATCCCAGATGGTAGAGCATGTCGAATAAGCTACCAAAACCTATTCTGTGTCCATTTCAATGAGCTTTTGAACGATGTACAGGAATAGAAAGTTTGTTAGTATTATATAACTTTTTTAAATAGATATGTATTAGCAAGGTTAACGGAGTTTATGTTATTTTTATTTATCTAAATCTTCTTATGAAAATGATACTTAACAAAAAATGATCCAAACAAAGTTTTTTTTAAATAGATTGAACAGTTAATGAAGGCTATTTCAGTACATTGTTCGATCGAGACAATTTGAGGAAAGCAAACTTGAAGAACATTTTGAAAAAGAGATGGATTAACACTTGTATATCCACTACAAAACCAGGAATATTGTATCATGTCTTTGAACACACGAGACGAAAGTTGATTATGTACAAGAGATATTATTTTAATGATATTGTTTCTTTCCCATAGGTTAATATCAATTTGTTCAATTGCAACATGATGATACACACGCTTAATTAAGATTTTCATCTGGCGATTGAAATACCTATCCAACGGCTGTATATCACATGTTGTATTTTTTGGAATCATAATTCTTTGAATTGATTTTGATTTTATATCTTGATAAAGCTTTAGATCATTGTGACCTGAATACGAATCAGATAAAAGTAAACATTCTGTATCAACTGATGGACCCAAGCATTTCTCGCACCAGTATCGAGCTAATGATGATGTTAGTTTGCCAGCTTTTGAGCATGTGATAACTACATTACTAGGCTGAAATAGACGCTTCTTAACTGTCTCTCCCATTTTCCCACTAGGTTCTTGTAGACATAAATACATTGGACCAGCTAATCGTCCATCTAATGAAATTGTTGGTTGCACTGTATAGAAATGGGTCGTTGCATTTTTTAATTTAACCACACCAAATGTTTTTCGTTCTCCTTTATATGAAAGTGTTCTTCTTGAATATTGTTCTTTCTCGATATCAACTTGATCGGTGTTTAATATTCTTGATTCTTCATATTTTGGAGACAGCTTCTTAAATAATTTTATGAAATCTTCTTCAGATTTAAGAATTTCATCGGCATTTAATATTTCTCGTTTAGTAATAATATTTGTTATTTTACGAGAACATATGTTATGTCGAGATTTGAAGTTGCGAATTCAATGCTCAGATGCTTGAAAATCATGAAAACCAACTTCTCTTGAAATTTTTACGGCCCATCGTTGAAGATCGATGTCATGGATTAGAAGATATTTTTCACGTGCTTCAATTAATTTTTTATAAACACAGTTGTCTATTTCTTGTAATTTTTGTCGTCTCGTTCCATTATATTCTAAATATTTTTTAAATTTACTAATATAATTTTGATTTGGTATAATTTGAAATCGATGTTTAACAGATTTCCAAGTTCGACGACGTTGTCCTAATTTGTTTTCTTCATAAGCGTAATCGGCCACAAGTCGCATAAAGTCAAGAGAAAAATTTGATAATTCATGATGTTCTTTCTTCAGATCATCTTCTACTTCATAATCACTTCCGCTTTCTGATTCACTAGATTCTTCTTCTTCTTCATTTTCATCATTGTCATTGCAATATTGTTTATAATAAACATCCAATGTTGTTTCTTCTTCATATTCAAATCGTTTACGATTACATTTTGAGATAATTACTTCAGCTTGATGTTCAGCAACTTCACGTTCTTCTTGCGAAGGTTTATTTAATGAATCATCATTCAAATTGATGTTCATAATATCAGATAAACAATAAATAATTTTGCCTGGTTCCATTTTTCGAATATATTTAATAAACCTAGTATGTGAGAAATAGTTGAAAAGCTCTAATTTTTTTTTTCATCACTCTAGCGACTAATTTTTACCTAATACGTTAATACAGATTAGTAGGTTATATAAACCAATTATAGACGTTTTCAAATTCCTATTTTTTACGTACTAGACCATTAGATGGCACATATAGTCATTCGTTTCGTTTCTTTTATCTTATATGTACCAATTTCCTTTCACTTCATATAGTAGAAAATAGTTTTTTGTCGTTTAAAAGCTCATTGAAATGGACACAGAATAGGTTTTGGTAGCTTACTCGACATGCTCTATCATCTGGGATGATAAAAAAGTTGACTTCAAAAGAGAAAAAAGTTTTTTACAGACAACTGGTTTTCCAAAAAAACGGGTCTCTAGAGGCCTATGGGGAAATATCAATCGGTTCCCTCGTTAGTCTAGTAGACAAATTGCTTGATACACTATATATCATAGATAAAGAAGCTATGCCCATGTACTTAACGGCGACCAATATAAGTGTGTAATTTGTAATGAAAAAAAGTCACCAAATACACTCTCAGTATCTACATTTGTTTTGATACTACATATGGCGACATACACCGGCTTATTGAAAAGCAGTCAGCATCAAGCCGATATGCTCGATCTGTTCTACAGACTGCTCAGTTCCATGTCGAATGGACTTAATTCATCATCAACTCCAGTTAAAATGAACTGAACCGTGATACATCTATATGAAACGATTTACAATGAATTTTATTTTCAATTATTTTCACGAAACATGATTTCAGATATGTACACAATATGCAAATAATATATTTCAAAAAATAAAAAAGAAACCGAAGGCGAATCGAACCGATTTTAAATGAAGCTTTTCTTATTCGTTTTTGGTCTCTGTTCGACACACATCTGCAACATTTCCAAATACGTTGATTCTTTCAGCAATTTTACAGCTTTTCACTGTATTGAATTTCTCCGTAATTGACTTTCGCATTGAATGTAATCACAATCTGAACATCAAATTATATAGCTGTCGTGTATCTGAATACTTACATGTTTTGCAAAACAATGAACACGATCTATTCTCGTTTTGAATAATGAGTATATTATTTTCTATGACTAATACATTTATCCCTATTTCTATTTCTTTCTTCATTAGTTATTTCATCTTCAATTATGAAACGAAACAATCGATACGAGAAAAGTGAAAAATAAAGAGTTGAAGAAAAGAAAAGATATAAGGTTTTCATAAGATACAGACAGATAGAAGAAAAGAGAATAAAATATTATGGTGGACGATCATGATATCATATTCAATGCTCTAATTTCCCATCGAGTTGGTAGTAATATTTTGAAGAACTATTCTTTAACATTTTTCTTATAAATATGATCTATTTTGACTCCTGCATCAGTGGTGAAAAACTCATTGAATTTGGTGAAGAAATCAAAGCTTTCCTAGGAAAAAGTGACTTTTGAGGTAGCTTGTATATGTAGGGTTGGGCTAATCTTTTGAATGTTTTGGACATATAGTTTGAGCTATGAAGAATCTGAGTACGCCATTGGATAGAGCTTATCGAGTTATATTTAGAATATAAATAGAATATTACGAACATGTTCTTAGATGAATCTCTATTAACGTTACTTGAATCTATAGCAAACATCACCTACATCATGCCATCAGTTAAAATAAAAATAAAAAAGTAAAAGAAACGGTTCTTTTCGGTAAAACTGATAAAAATACGAATAAGATGTGAAATTAAAAACTAAAAGTAATTGGAGTTCGGATAAAAAATATGGTATTTGGTAGTCTATTGGATTTTGCTAAGTGTTTCTTTTTACCAGCTTGATCCAGACTTCTTCTGGTGTAATGATCGTCCGATCACGAATCTTGAATTTACTTTCAAGATGATCACCAGGGAGTATAGTATACTCACTAAGCAATCTTGTTAACAGAATCTTTATTTCAATCAATGCAACTGCGTGGACCCGCTCCGTACGGTAAATATGCCATTGGATGACGTTTTGTTTGATGACGTTCGGACACAAAGATGTATGAATCATCCGGACCCCAAAGTTCACGATCATAATGAACCGAATAGACATCAGCATACACTATAGAACCTGTAAAGATAAAAGAAATGAGTGGTTTAATGAGTTTTTTTTTTGGTGACAAAAATGAGATGATCGGATAACATTATTTTTCTGTTTGAACAAATTTCATATTTAATGCATTCCTGTTTTCCTTCTCATTAACGGAGAAACAGTCTCAAAATATAATCACTTGCGTGAATTGGAAATACTTACTGATTCATTCTCTCACTGCAAAAAGATCTGAAAATATAATATCTATCGTATGCGTTGATATCTAGAGAATCCGAAATGATGTTGAGGTTTATCTTCACAATATTCATTCTTACAGTAGCGAATCCAAGATTTCGGGATAGAGAGGCTCAGATCCGTCTAAGCATTTTTCAGTCTCTCAAATAAAACAAACGCAATCGATATTATCAGTTTTGCTTTTGTGAATAAATATAGCTACAATATTCTGTACAAATTCAAAGTATATTTAAAAAGAAGCTTTAGCTGTAATATTCAAATTTGAGATGTAAAATGTCGCACATTTTTGTATAAGTCGCACGAATATACTGATGATTAAAAAGAAGATTAATGATTGCTAGTGTTAGGAGATTTATTTACCTTTCTCAACATTAATTCCTTGTACAACTGTATCGTTGGTAGCGCGTCTTTGAATGGCAGTATTTCCAATAGGGTGCATTCTCAACACTTCGGAAACGACCATGTCCATGTAAGGTAATTGCGCAACAATGTTATAGTCAGGATATTTTTTCGTTTCATCATCTTTGTCATCATCATTATTGTTTACTTGAATTTCATCGACTTCAGTCTAAAGTTTCTGGAGAACATGTGGATGTCTGGCAAGTTCATACGGAATATAAGCTAAGGCAGTTGATGTCGTTTCATAACCTGCGGCCATAAAATTGACAATATTGCTGATAATTTCATCTTGAGTTAGCCAATTGTTTGTTTTACAAGCGTCTGGCATGGCATCCTATAGAGAAATACAATCACGGAGCTTTATCCCGAAGCAATCGTTTACCTGATAAAACTCGAACTTAGCTTAGATGAACGTGAAGTACGATTAAATCACCTCTCAAAATCTCTTGTCTAAATTATATTCCTATGCTTTTGTTCTTCGAACCTGTTCCTTCTCATCAGTATACTGATACTATTGTGAAGTACGATCCACAAGAATCCAGGTCGAAGCGTACGGGCCGGATCCGGCCAGAATTCACCGAAAATCATCGGATCAGGGAAGCAGTATTCCGGGTCGGAACTCGCCGGAATTTTCTGCTCATTTTCCTGTCATATCCGACCGGAAACGGTGGGGAAAGCTGTCGGAAAAAATCCGGCGACTTTCCGCCCGAATCCGTATTTTCGGAACTTGTCGTAAATGTTCGGTTCCATAGTCACTCAAACTCCCGTATTGTTCCGGCTGTTTCCTATATTCGGAAATAATACTCATATATATACCAACCATATCTGGCTGATCCGAGCTAACAATAGGAATCTCAAGCTCTGGGTTAAACCATATAATCTTTTGACTAATGAATCGATCTCTTATTTAAAATAGTGTTTCTTTTTTTAGCATTTTCTTACGACTCATTGCTGTAAAAAGTTTGACCAAAAAGCAACGTCCAAAAATAACATCAGAAATTGAAAATATACTATAAATTGATCAAAATTTTCTGACTTAAATTCATTAGGATCTCTTTTAATTAGAAAGTTATAAAAACAACCCATTTTACAACAGTACATGATACGGAAATTTATGTTAATTATTTCACTACACCAGCATAACATCTTTACAGCTATTTTTTTATCTGCTGCACAATGATCAACCGAAAGACTCATAGGAAACAACCTAAATTTTAGCACCACTAATGAAGCGAATTATGAGACTCCACGAAGGCTTTCATCGATGTAAAAAACATTCATGTCACTTCCACATCTCAGACGTTGATGACTACTGAAAAAAAATCTGACTTCCTCTTACAAAATAACCGAAATGAAGAGTGTGATAATACACTATCTCCTACAACTGACGTTAACGAGAAAAGTTTTCTCCAGAAGATCCTTTGTACTTTACAAATGTTTCATTGGGGCTTTAGTTCAACTACCCACTCAACAATTGGTTTTGAACATGTCACTCTATATAGGGGAGCCCATTCAAAATAAATGACATACACACTGCGATACTTTTCCTCGTATGAAAAATACTTCAGGTAGGAATTTTTTTATTGATTTTAGTAAGATGAAAAATCATTTTGAGTCTCATTTGAACTTAGCCAAAACGCGAGGTGTAAAGGTAGATTATCCTGTATACATAAGATTGAGACGGAAAGAAAATTTTCTCGTACAGATCTTCTCTAGTATTGAGACGTCTTATTGAGGCTCTCGGTCGACTACCCAATTACCGTTTTTTTTTGAACATGTCAGCTTATATAAGGGATCCCATTTGAGGTGTTTCACATACGCATTGTAATACTTTTCTTCGTATGGAAAATACTTCAGGTAAGATTGTTTTATTGATTTTAGAAAGACGAAAAGTCATTTTGAGTCTCTTTTGAAATTAGCCAAAACGCGAAGTGCAGGGGCAGATTATCCTGTACACATAAGTTTGAGATGTAAAGAAAATTTTCTCGTAAAGATCTTCTGTAGTATTGAGACGTCTCATTGAGGATTTAGGTCGCTTACCCGCTCACCGTTTTGTTTTGAACATGTCAGCTTATATAAGGGAGCCTGTTTCAAGTATCTCAAATACACATAGTAATACTTTTTTTCGTATGAAAAATACTTCAGGTAGGATATTTTTACTCATTTTAGTGGAACGAAAAATCATTTTCAGTCTCTTTTGAACTTAGGAAAAAAATGAAGTATAATGATAGATTATTTTGTATGCATAAGATGAGGATAAATAAACTTTTTTTGATAAAGATCTTTCATAATATTGAGATGTCTCATTGAGGCTCTAGGTCAATTACCTAGTGAGTGTTTTGTTTTGAATGTTTGGGTGTAAATCTTGGAGTGACTGTTAGATATTGAGAATGTAGGTTTCGATACATTTTCGGTATGATATGTATTTTAGGAAAGGTTTGGTTTCCTAAGCGTTATGGTTAGCTTCACCCTGGATTATACACCATTTATAAAATAGTTTGACTAACCTAGCCGTTGAGATTCTAAGCTTTGTTAGTGGAGTTCCGGATTGAATAGGCTTGATGAATCTTTTAACTCTTATGAGGATGAAGGCTTTGATCATTACACATTAGTTTAGGTCTTTGAGACGTCTCAATTAGACTCTTACCTTGTTTACGAGATGTAGTGAAGAGTCAATGAAACATATCATTGAAAAGGCTAAATAAGACTTTTATTTCGCATCAAGAGTTTGATATTTATTGATTTATATCCTTAAGAAGCATCAATGAGACTTTTACTTTCCATCGTAGGTATGATATTAATTAGTTTGAATCATTGAGATGCATCAATGGGAATTTTCACCTTCTATCGTAGGTATGATTACTACCCGTTAGATCATATCATTGAGAGGTCTCTATGAGACATCTTGGAGTCTCAATGAGACTTTTCCCTTCGACGGATTTATGATTCATATTGATTAGATCCCATATTTTTGAGATTCATTATTAAAATGTATTGAGGCTTTCTCCAATTAGTCTTCTTCATTGTAAAGGATTCATTATTTTGAGAAAGTCTTTTAAATTTTATTGCGGGAAACGGTGTCTTTTCCGGTTTTTCCGAACTTTCACGAGATAATTCTGCTGTGGTTCCGGAGGGATCCGGATTGTTTTACAAACGTATCCCGTGGGTTCCTGGTTTTTTTCCGGCAGGATACGGTATCGATCCGTTTGTTTTCCAGCTTGCGGAAATGCTTGGAATACACCGTTTCCGGTACGATTGCTTTTCGGTCCGGAATACTGCTTCCCTGATCCGTGTTTTTTCCGGCCAGTTCCGACGATTTCCTTGTGCGGAAACGGCCAGATTGCTCCCGGAAAGACGCCGTTTCCGGCCGGTTCCTCACCGTTTCCGGAGGCCGGAATCTTCGACCTGGGAAGTGCTGAAATATAAGAGTATGAGTTTTGACTATTCTCGCTTCATCCATACTCATTATATCATATTCAAATTTAAAGTTTTCATTATCGATACGAAACAGGCTAAGTTGAAGTTTTATGGGGGCGAGATAAATTCAAATTCTTGAAAATTTCCTTGATCGAGAATTTTACAAAGAAGATGGCGATATTAAAAATGGATCTTTATAATTATCTATTTAAATTATGATGATGGGTGAATTGAACATAGTTTCTGATAATAATCGTTATTCTGAAATCCTGTCAATACTGCTTGTATTTCGAACAGTAATAAAACATAATCTATATCAGGACTAGTTTATAGAGAATGAAACACTTTCACTCTCATCTCTTGAAGCAAACTTCAAAAATATCGAACAGATTATGTCATAGGGACCTGTCCAACTGTGGGAATTTCAAATTCAAAAATTAATAAAATATTTTGTCGTATGAAAAATCGATCGAACATCGAATAATTGAAGTTCTAAAGCTATCAGGTTATTTGTTATTTGATACTTTTCTATTGTTTGTACTGAGTTCGAATGACATAAATAATTTCAAAGTAACTTGTGTTCGAAAGATTTTTCATCAAGAATCTCATTTAAAAAAAAAATAAAACTGAATTGTTTGCAATCATTATTCAATGTCCAACTCAACTATGCAAGACTCGATACAGCCTACAAATTAATTACCTTT
>JAJEKB010015851.1:0-16960 GCA_022393335.1 Macrotrachela quadricornifera | reverse complement strand
TAATATGAAATGGTTACAAATGGATGCACGACAAGTTTGTTACTAATCAGTCTTTTTCTAAAGTAATAATAAATAAATTTATTTATTTATTTTAGATGACATTTGATGATAATCAATTTAGTGTTGTCTTAGATAAAGGAACTATTGATGCATTAATGTCAAATAAAAGTGAACAAGTATATAGAAACAAAAATAGAGAATAGTTTTTTGTTAATTTTCAATAAAAAAAATATATAGGTACTTTCAGATATCAATCAAATTCTTCAACAAATTGATCGTGTTCTTCGTATGACAGGTCGTTTTATTTGTATAACACTTGCACAAAAACATATTCTTGAATATATATCCGAATATTTTTTTAATAACAAGTGAAGTAGTTATTTTTAATATGAAATATTTTCAAAAAATAAATATTAAATAGATCATGGCTTCTTCGTTATCATCATATTCAAACAAGTAAATCATTTGCATTACCAGTATTTGCATTTGTTTTTACAAAAATTACAATGAAAAATCCAGTAAGTTGAAAAAAAACAATAATTAAAAGTTTTTCTGACAATTGAATTGCATCTAGAATGATCTGTTAGAAATCATTCGGAATGTGTTTTCGAAAATCTCACTATCCTTTTTTTTTTATAAAAGGAGTATGTAAAAGTTTTGAAGTTATAACCAGGATTTTTTTTCAGAATTGTATAAATCCACTTAAGAAAGTCGAAAATAAAAATAGTCGATTTTACTTCTGAAGAATAGTTTCAAATATTTGCGATAAAAATTTTAGCTTGATCGACCAGCATTAAATCATGATCATAAATAGAATAAATTAAATTTAGTACATCTGTAACAGAGTGAAGTTTAGAATCGAATAATGTCTTTAATTACACATGAATCATACACTATGTCTAATTGGAAATCGAAGGTTTTAGTTTAAAAAGATATTATTTATTTCTTTTCTTTTTTTTAATAGTTAATCGAAGTTCAATTATACAATAATGCTGATGCTAATTGGCTTCGTTTTAATGAATTATCTGAAGCATTAAATGCTATTCAACAATGTCAAATAACATGTTTTAAAAAATATGATTTTAAACAAAAGTTTATTAGATTTAGAAAATTTATTTTCTTTTTTCATTTTCTTTTATTTTTAAATAGATTTATACCTGGTAGTGAAACACCAATTATAGATTTATATACAGCAGGTAATCAAACAAAACGAAGATACCAAATGATGGTTGTTAATAGTCTTACAAAATATCGAAATAAACCATTTGCTGCATTCATTGTACCTAAATCAAGGTTAATATATATATAAATTAATCTATTTATTTATTAAATCGACTGATTTTATATATAGAAATCTTGATTGGCTTTATTCAACACCAGCTGGTCGACAACAAATAATAGCTAATGCAAAATATACAACAATAGCATTTATATATTTACAATCTGATGAAGAATATCGTGATCTTGAACAAGTTAAAAGTGAAATGACAGATGCTGTACTTGATTTTAAACCAGATAATTTACCAAATAATATTCAAGTTAAAATTAAAAAAAAAATTCTTCTTATAATTAATATCAAAAATAAAATTTTAGATACCTTTTTTATCATCATCAGAAGGCATTGGTCAAATTATAATTCGTGAACAATCATCATCATTTATTATTGAAGATTATCTTTGTGGAAATGATAATGAATGGAAACGACGTCTTCGTTTTCATGCTAATCCAAATCTTATTCAAAGTGAAATTAATTTAATTTCAAATAATAAAACAAATCAGTGTATGTTATTTTTATAGATTTTATTTTCTATAGTTAATAAAAATCTTTTTCGTTCTAGTAATACCTGATTATTCAATATTAGAAAATGATTATCATGGTGCTATTATTGCTTGTTTAAAAACACATTTTCTTGCAAATAGTAAGTGTTTTTATTTATTTATTCAACTAAATAAACTATTAATAAAGAATCGTGCAGAGAAAATGATGCAAATTATTTGCTTCTTTTAAATCTATATAAAGTTGAGCATGTATTTCTAATAATATATGACGATAGATAACATTTGGAGAATATATATAAGGAACAATTTTGATTGAAATGTCTCTCTTAGAAAGAATAATCAAGATCATCAAAATCTAGTATTGCTTAAGAGTTCTGATCAGATGTTATGATAAAAAATTATGAAAGATTTTTTTAAATTTAAAATGGGTACCGTCATTTTTAGTTTGACGACTATATTTGACTGTTTTGTTACTGTCAGTTCACAATGTTTGGCACATCGAATATATCAAATAACTAATGTCTTTTTCTGATTGTTATTTAACTTAGGCAAAACTATGGTATGCGATGAATCTCGGTCGTAATTCTTTTTTCAGTCGGATGTTTTCGATTTTAATATCTGTAATGCTTACTAGTATTGAGTTGCACATCAATTAATCAATGTATATAAATACTTCTTACTTCCTAGTCGTAATATATGATCAGACGTTTCTTAATAATATTACATTTTTATGATCTTTTGATTTCATTATTCATTCTAAGATAAATATTACAATTAAAATTATTCCTGTATACACTTTTCAAGTGTTACCTATTTTCATATATTATTAGAACTACATGCTGAAATTTTGTACATTTGGAAGAAGTAAACAAACTATGCTCTTTTCTCAATACAAACCATCAGAATCAAGAGATATAAAACAGAATATTGATTCATAAGGTCTTTCTACTGAAATATATGCTTGAAATTCTCTATAAAATTGTGTATAATTCAATTTAAAGTACATTTGAATGTATATGAAAAGTCAAAACAAAAAAACTATTGCAAAACACTATGTATGAAGATTACGAAGGATTAACCAAAAATTTTCCCGTAATTTAGGAGGAACGATCTTATAGGAAATAATTAATTTATAATAAAAAGTCTATATATATATACCGAACGCTTCGGATTTTCCACTCATAGTTCAGACCATATCTCGAAAGCACAAAAATACTTAGCTTAAAGAGAATGACTCAACAAAAATTGAAATGATCATTCCAAGTTTTGGTTGTTTTTTTTTATTCAAGAAGAACAATGAACTAACACTGGCTTATCTTTATAACGAGAAGAGAATCGAATATGTAAACTGATCTTTAAGAAAAATAAATCTAAATTTCATATCCATTATCTGAATCAAATTTGAACATTTTCTTGTATATTGATTCGATGATGCATTTGTCAGTAAATTCGTGTAATTTATAGCTATTGTACTCTAGTTTATGAGATGAATTGATTGAGACTAGAATTTCGAATCGGATACTAATGAACGTAGCATTTGTGGACACTACTGAAATATCGTGTCAAAAATGTGGAAAAAGAAAGTTATATTTATTTATTTTTCAAAAGAATACTCTCAATTAAATGGTAATTGGCTTTTAATTGGTCTTGGTGGTGGTGTATTAACAATGAAATTAATTCGTGCTTTTCCTCAAGTTAGTTTTCATCTATATGTACATATAAGCTTTTCAAATTTATAAAAATATTTTTAGATACATTTAACAGGTGTTGATATTGATAGTGAAATGATTCGTATAGCTAAAACATGGTTTGGTCTTGATGATAATCTCTCAACATGTATAATTGATGACGGTATAAAATTTCTTGAACGAAAAGTACAAGAAAATGGTAGATAATATATTATTAATTCAATTAAAATATATAAATTTGATCTTTTTTTTAAGTGAAATATGATGTGATTATTTTCGATGTTGATAATGATGATAATCAAAGTTCACTTCGTTGTCCACATCCAGCATTTCTTGATAATAAAATTTTAGAAAATGTTCAAAATTTATTTTCAAATTCTTCTGGTATATTTATATTAAATTTTGCATCACGTGATAATACAAATAATGATCGTGAAAATTGTTTCAAACATTTATTATTAAATTTTAATCATATATCATCTATTAAATTAGATGATGATATTAATGAAATAATATTTGCTAGTAAAGATATATTATTGAATTTAAAATCTAATGGAAAAATATCTCAAGAAAATTTATCCATTAATTTTGATATCGAAGAATTATTATCAAAAGTAAAAATTGAAAAATAAAATAAAAAAAGAAAAACTTACTTTCGTTTGTTTGTTTGTTATTTTTTATTTTAAATAAAATAAGAAGAATAAAAGCAAGTCATTTGACTTATTGTTATAGATGATTGATAAAGATTCAACGAATAATATTAGTTATGTAGTTAATGTTAAAATTTTGGATGTGGAAAAGAGATACAATCCAGGACCAAAACATTATGTATATTTAAAGAAAAATTATTATATTCTTGTAGAAATTATATTTCATATTCTTAGGTCTATATTATTCAAGTAACTTGGGCAAATCCTACAAATACATTTATTATCTATCGACGTTATGCACAATTTTTTGATCTTCAAGTATATTTTAATGATATTTAAATGAAATAAATAAAGATAAAATCTTTATTTTAGTGTAAATTACTTGATTTATTTGCTGAAGCACCATCACCATCCAATAATTATAGTACTCAATCTCGACAAATTCCATTTCTACCTGGTATATAATAAATATATTGATTAAATTCAAATAAATCATTGTTTTTATTTAGGTAAAATCTTTCTTGGCCGAAGTCAAATTCGTCAAATTGCTTTAGAACGTAAACAAGCTCTTAATATATATTGTCAGGTAATAATATAATTAAATTAAATTTTATTTTTATATCTTAAATAATTTAGACATTAATTTCTTTACCTGAACGAATATCTCGATCTCGTCCTGTACTTGATTTTTTTCAAGCATTATCAACTGATGTAGAAAATCCAATAGAATATATACCTAAAGATAAGAGATTAGTTGTCAAAAATTCAATAGTAATAAGTGAACCATCAAAATTACCAACTTATCGATGTTTAACTGATTTTACAGCAATAGAAAAAACGGAAATGTCTTTAAAACGAAATACTCTTGTTCAAGTTATTCATAAACATCTTAATGGTTAGTTTTATCTATATACTTCTTTTTTTCTTTGAGAGAATTTATCAATTCTTTTTGTTTTATAAGGTTGGTGGTTTGTTCAAAATGGTGATCGAACTGGTTTTGTACCCGGTGCTTACTTAGAACCAGTTGAACAACAACGTGATATTCGTGAAACGAACACACTTTTAAAATCATCTAGTGAGTGTCATTAAAATCACTTTGTCAAGTAGGGTGGCTCAAAAAAATATATCGAGATTACTAAATTTTACCAACAGGACCTTCGTCTATCATTACAAAAATATATTAATGTAGGATATATGTGAAGATTGAGAATGTCAGACTATTTCTGATTACCTTCAATTATCAATATAGTCGACAGATATATCTCTAAATCATGTATCGGATACAGTCAAGTTGACGATATTCTATCAGCTCGATATCTCATACAAACTAACACGAGAATTGTTTATATTATCAGACTATCTTTAAAATCTATTCAATAGATGCAAATAAGTTATTGAATATTCTAGAATGATTTAAATTTCTTACGGATACCTTGAGTAAAGATATACATATAATTTATTATTATTTCTTTTGTATAGATGAAACTTATGTTGTAAATAAATCATATCAAGCAAATAGTCGAGATGAAATCTCGCTAGATCAAGGAACATTTGTAACTGTTCTTGAAAAATCATTTACTGGATGGTGGACAGTCAAGTAAGAATTTTTTTTTACTAACGAGAGAATCCTTCAAAATGATACTATTTACTATGACTCATTTATATTTTACTCAATCGAGTATATCGAAATAATAAAAAACCTCACAGAACTTTTCCTCCATGACTTATCCTTCAAAGGTTACCAATGCTTCTTTATTTTACCACAATATATAACTCATAATTCAACCATGATAAGTTGTACAAAACTGAAATTTTTATTGCATATAGACATAATAGTCTAGGTATTGCTTTAAAAACTTTTGTCTACTAGTGTCATGTTTCGGTGTATTACATTTTTTGTCCTATGTTTTAGGAAATAACTTGTATTTTCTAAGCTGTAAAACTTTCGAAAAAAAGACGTATTTTATTATTAATTTTTAGTTATTGTTTTTCTAAAGATTAGACATAGTACATAATAAACCAAATTTCTCTCTTAAGAAAGAATTTTCGAAATTTTTTTTAAAAACAATTTCAACTATTATTTAGATTTAACGATATTGCTGGTCAATTTCCAAGTGTATATTTAACATCTTGTAAAGGACGAATTATACCAGAAAATATTCCAAGTAAATAAAATCTAATTATATAAATAATTTATTTTATTTTAATTAGAAGAAATATCAAATATTTCAACTAATTCATTAAATCAACAATTAAGTAATTTGAACAATTATGAACAAGTTTGATTAAAATTAGATTAAATCTTTTATTTTATTCTATTTTTTGCATATATTTCGATATTTTAGAATGATCATAATACACATTCAAATCAGAATGAACCAGAATTATTTTATGTTCATAGTGATTTTATTGATGATGTTGGTGATTGTGTATCATTACAACGTGGTGATATTGTTGAAATACATGAAAAACATTCAAGTGGATGGTGGCTTGGAAGACGATTAAAAGATGATTTTATTCTTACTTGGATTCCATCAGCTTTTTTACAAAAAGTAAGAAATTAAAAAAAACACAATAATTATTATTTTAAATTTAATAGGAACCTATTTTTGATACATATATCGATCAAACATATGATTCATCTTCTAATTCTGAACTTTATTTAAATGTTGCTTTTGAAGAACAACAACAACAAGAAAATGTATCTAAGAATAATATTTATCAAAATACAGGAAATCAAGTATCAACAGATGTTATCTATACCGAAATTTTAAAAAAAGAAGGACCAATTATAACAATAAATACACAAAATTATTCTTCTCTACCTTCAAATGACAATACACAAGATTCAATGAAAATATCAGTACGAGAACTTGTTAAAAAATTTAATGGACAATAAGAAATTTCATACCGTGTTGATATATTTGTTTTTGTTTTTCTTTATTAATCTCTGTGATATTTATATCTATATTTTTTGTAGTAGATAATGATAATAACAAAGAATGACTATTGAACTTTTATAATTAATTATATTTATTAAAAATATTTTCTTCTTATTTTTATTGCTAATAAGTGAATTAGATTAAACAGAACATTTTTGTTCTCGGTTTTTAATCATATATCCTGCAATTCCAAGTATTCATTTTATATTCAATCGATAGAGTATTTTTCACTGAATAAAATTGTTATCTCTCTCTTTGAGATAAATTTTGTTATTGGCACAAAATTTAAAAGATAAAAACCTACACAATCGTCCAACTACGATTTGTAATTTTCTGCAAACATCTACTGATTTGAGTAAGCCATTCGTTAACCGTCAAGATTGATGTGAAATTTAAAGCAGTTAGTATGTTGAATACAGAATTTTGTGCTTTCTACTGTCAGAACCATTTCAAGGTTTATGCCATTATCGTTCAGGATAAATAAGCTTCAAACTAATATCTAATGGTCATATGATGGCGATTTTAGACGTACTTGGGATAATCATGTTTTCTCAAACTGAGATCTAATGTATGAAGCGGTTATTTTCATGTTGCCATGTTCAGAATTAAACTTTGGCCGAAATGATGTGAATCTTGAATTGAAGAGTAAAATCGATACGGTTGTATCGAGTCTAAAATAGAAAAATAGCATAATTCTGTTAAAAAAAGATTTCCTGCTCTTTTCATATTTTTTACTCCAAAAAGTTTTTCTTCGAAAATATGTTTCTAAAACTTAGAATCATACTTTAAAAAGTGTAGACTTTTGTAAAATTATTTTTTTGGCTGTCGCAGTTACATAATTGAGGTGTTACTCTTGTAAATTTTCTCTCGATTAAGTATAAAATGAGTACTTGAAATTCCAGGAAACTGAACTAAAAAATAAGAACAAAAATGCTCTGTTTTATCTAGCCCACACATTATTGGAATATTCATCTTCATTTTATCAAAAAATAGAAATGCTGAAGATACTAGATAAAAGGTTTATTGTCGAATTTCAAAGTACATTATCGATCATTGATAACACAGGAGTTGTTTTCTAGTAATATTTGTCCAATATTCGTATTGAGTGTATACAATCTTATAACATTTATACCTTCGAAAATATTAGATATCAAACTTCTGATTTTCGGATTACAATTAGAGATAGACAGTTCCGACTCCTGAGTGCAGCTGGACCGAGAGAATGCTAGATGGATAGCACGAATTGTGATTTTTCTTTAAGATCAAAACTGTTCATCTCTGATTACAATGAGTAAAATACTGATGAACGTATAGATTCAGACTTTAGAATAGAACATAATAATAGAACACATACAACGGATTATAATTGACGAAAATTTCAAAAGCAAGTAAAATAAAATAGTATTCTTATATATCAACAATATTTATATATCTTATCTATGAAAAATCTGATTAACTTAATGTTGAAATAAATCTTTTATTTAACCATGATTAATTAATATCATTACATGAAAGCAATTTCACAAGTGTATATAAGAACATGTACTAGAATATCTAGAATCTTCTTCAAAATTATTATCATTAAGGCATCAAAAAAATGTAGATATTCATCATGATTAATACGTTTAAAAAAAAAGTTGAGTTCTTATTTTTGCTTTCATTTATGAACTACGAGAACAACAGACAGCATAAGCATCATTAGGTGCCACTTTACAATAATGTGTTGATGGACAATCACGACGATCGAAAGTCATTCCACAAAAATAACCTTCAAGTGGAACTTGATCATTTTCACATGGTGTTTTCTTACAGCTGCATGTTGGACATCCTTTTGCATCCAATACATTACCATATTGACAATATATTTCGCATACTGGTCCACATGTTGAAGGTGATATTGATTTTGAAATTGCTAATGTTGCAAATAAACATAAGAGAAAAATAGTAAGAGTATTCATTGTCATTTTGCTGTTATATTGAATCTACATAGTTCTTTTCAGTATTTATATGTTTTAAAGTGATATGGTATTAGTTTTGTCAATATTATTTTGTTTTTTTCTCATATATAGATTAATTATTTCAAAAAAAAATGATATTTAATATTTGAAATATAAGTATAAATGAAGATTTTGCGTACAAATACATTGTAATGAATATTCTAGTTATTTTCGAAAAGATTAAATTATCACCCTCATCCTCACCCTCATACCCTCGACTTCATATTACTTTATTTTAAATAGATTTTAATATTTGATCATCTAAATAAAATAATGATATTTTAAATAAAACTATTCTTTCTCATATAATATTTTTGAAGTAGTAAAAAAAAACTAATGTCTAAATTTCTTACCGAACTTGCGATGCAACGAACACGAATTATTTTTCCATTAATAATTATAATTGGTTTAATAAGTAATTTACATACTATTATTTTACTTAAAAGACCAGCTTTAATTCATCATGCTTGTTCATCCTATTTTCTTGCACAAGCAATTACAAATCTTTTTTATTCGAGTTTTTTACGTATTTTTAATCTATTAGCTAGTGGATATCAACTTGATCCAATTAAATATTCAATTGTTTTATGTGAAACTATTAGTTATCTTCTTAATTTATGTTCAAATTTATCAGTATATTTTATTGTTCTTGCTTCAATTGATCGATATTGTACTAGTTCAATACATGCCCAAAGACGTAATTTAAGTAATATTTATATAGCTCGAAAGGTAATGTGTAGTGGTTTGTGGTTTCGATTAGCAAAAACGAAAAAAAAACGGTTCTATTTTCAGTTCCTAAAATCTGCTCTGGAAAACGATGTTTTTACGATAATATACAAAATATCAAATAATATATTTTTTAAAAATTTCTACTTTTCATTTTCGAGATTATTCATATTTATTCTTTCATCAAATGCAATTTCTTCACATAATGTAAAAGAAACGTGGAAGAAAGAGAAAAAACACTATTGGTTTCTTTTGCTGGTGGAATAATCTTCATATTACCACCAGAGTTCAATGTTTCATTCACAAAATCTGAATAAATCAAAAATATGAAATTAACTTAAAAAAAAAATTATGTTTGTTCATTTATACTGCATGTACACGTATCTATTGAAATATTTATTTGTTTGTAGTAAGATTACAAATCAATATTTTATATGGATAGAAAATTTCATTGTGAGCGAAATCACATAAGACTACAAAAATAACGATGATACTAGTTAGTATTAAACAAATTTTTCTTTTCAACGGTTCTGGTTCCGGTCCCGTTTCCGGACAGTAGAAACTGAAAAACTCGTACCCCGGCTTGGTTGTCGGTTCCATTTTTTTTGAAACCGCAGATCTTTACCAATGTGTATTTTTCTAATAATATTTTCAAATTTTTTCTATTGGTGTTTTGATAGCATTTGATACATCAGATAATAGAATAGTTTTATGTACAATTCGATCTGATACACTTTTTAATCAAATTTTTCTTATTCTTAATTAAACTTTTTATGTAATTATTGCACCGTTTTCTATGATATTCTTTGGTTTTTTGCTAACGATTTATAATACTGAACAAATACATTATATTCAAATTAGAAATTCACGTTATTGTCGAATAGAAGCTCAACTTTCTAGTATGTTTTTACTTCAAGTTGATACTCATACTATCCTTACAATACTATTTTGTATCACTTTTTTATGTTAATTTTACCAATATCAATACGATTTAGTGTTAATTTTGGATTTGCTTATGCTATTGGTACTTGTTTGTTATTTCCTCCAACAAATTTTTTAATTTTTTTTCAAAACTGTATTGTCAGATAAAATACGATCACAACGTGTAACAAAGAACAACGCTAGTATATACTAGTTTGAAGGTACCCAAAATGCTGCTATATCATCTAAAATCCTATCAAACGGGTCACATCCATTCAGCCTTGAATGTCACATATATGTACATAGATATGAATCAACCAAAGCTCGATTGGTTCCTTGTCTTTTCCTGTTTTCATCCTTCGGACCTCACCAAACTCTTTCAATGGTTTGCATATGAGCTCCACTAATAGGGTCCACGAAATTGCACTTGTGATTGATAGTAAGGTGAGTAAACTGAAAGACAGCCAATCCATTGTAGGCATGCCATTTGTCTGTTATGGTTGTTGTTTCACGTTTGACTCAACTGGATATGATTGGAAGAAGTGTAGCTGCACTTCTATCTGGAACTATTTCCATAAAAACTCGCGTGCTTCTTGACAGATCTCAGCGAAGATCCATTGGTGCGGCAATATAAGTCCAGGGCATGATTCTTCTTCGAGTGAAGACTTTCGTCAATCTCCACAGTGGTATTGGGTCCTCCAATCATCATTTGTATCTGTTGAATATTCCAAGCATACATTTCCATCAAGTAGCTGTTCCAATACACGACGGTATTTTGACCGATTTCAAATTCATCTTTTGAAAATTTCACCGATGTCATCCTTTGAGACCAAGAATAAATGAATAAAATGACCTTATCTCTACAAAGATGTGATAAACGTTACTTTTGTTTTACAATATGTCTATAGGTTTACAAGAAAACAGTTTGTGATTAAGTATTTCGGAAAGACCCTTTGTTTTGTCAGCAGAATCATAACGGCAAAAGCAGATCTTTTGATGATGCTTTATTAATTCAGGCTAAACCTCGTTTGTTTTTTTTTTATAAAACTCATAAAAATCAGACACGAATATAAATCGAAACAAACACATACACTGTCCTCTATCACTGTTAGATGATGGAAAAAGTTAGAAACAAAATAAAAAATTTGATTGGTCCTTTTATGAGTAAGCATTGTGTTCAACAACCGATTGATTGACCGAATAGCGAGAGAGCAATTAAGCTTACACACAGCAATTCAACTCAAGGAAAACTCTTAGATTTAGTGAAGAATAGTATATATACAAATTATACTATTGTTTTTGTAAATATTGAGAATATTTGAGTGAAACATTGTTTTCTTAATCGTTATGATGCTTATCGTATAGTAAAACATAGTATGTTTAGTTTAGTGTATGATTTTTAAAAAAATTATCCATCTTCTTGTTTGTTAATAATTAATGTAATGATTGAAAATAATCTAGATACACGATATGAAGAAATTTCTAGGCTAAATAATCACGCACTACGTATAATAGTGAGATATACCTTCTAGTAATGTTTTTATAGAAAGACAGAAAACACATAAAAGGATATAGCATACTTTTTAATCACTTTCTTCATATAATACGATCATTATCTTACATAGCTGTCGTCTTAGTCTTATTAAGTAATCTAATTTTAAATAAATGTAAGCAAAACTTTAAGAACAATTTCTTTTGTCGATAAAAAATAAATATTTGTGGTTTCAAAAGCATGATTTTCTCTTTATTTTAGACCTAGAGTGATTCGTACTGGAAAACAAGCACCATATCGACTTGATGAGTACAAAGCGGTAAGTACAATTGATGTTAATGACAAAAAAATAACTTAATTTTACGTGAATATTATATATTTAGACAGCAATAAAAATAAATAACGTTCCTCGTTTCATTACTGATACTGAACTTGAACTTGCTTTTAATAACTTTTTTAATAATTCTGTTGTTAAAACAGAAATTGTACTTGATATAGCCAACCTTTCTACGGGAATTGAATATGTCGAATTCTGTAATCAACAGTATTAAAACAAGTGTCTTGAATCATAAGAAAAAGGGCATTTTATTTTTCTGAAGTACCCAGGACGAGTATTACGGTTGTCGTAAATGGTCGTACACAACGTCGTAAACGACCGCGCACAATCGTATACATTCAAAAGTACGATCGTATTTCGTCGTACACTTGACTCCTGAAATACGGTCGTGTTTTCGTCGTGTCGTATACGACGACATACGGCGTAAATACGACCATCGTAAACGATCCTACACAGTCGTATACAACATCGTTTGTCCTCCTATTCACATTCTCATCTCCTTGGAAAGAAGACAGCAACTTCCTGTCATCCTCTCTCTCGTATCTCTGCCCTTATTCTCAATACCAGGAATACTTATTTGTCCATTGGATATATAAATCGACCTAAAATAAATAAAAAATATTTTAATTAATATAATACTTACTTGTCCATTTGGATATATAAATGGATCTAAAATAAATAAAAAAACAAAATATTTAAATAAAAAAAAGACTTACTTTTCCAGTTATATGATAAAATAGACCTAACGACAGTAGTACTGTCGGATCCGACGTTTTTCGACAGGGGGATATCACCAGATCCTATTATCGAAATCCGACGGTTTCCGATGTCGAAATTCGTCGAATTCCACCGGTTATCGGTTTCCTATCGAATCCGATTGTCGGATAGTGTCGGATTCGATAGGATCCGATGGAGTGGTTTCGACCTGGATAGTCTAAAGACAAATAAAAAGAAAATATTGAAATAAAAGAATATAACTTTTTTATTTTATTATGATTAATAATATGACAATAAAAAGTAAAATCTATTTAAATATATAAATACTAAGTGTCCGATATATAGTTCGAAATAATGCAAAAAATATAATTTAAAATGTTTCATATTGCATCTTACGTTCTGCTGGATTCTGTGCTGAATTCAATAGTTAACAGTATGGCCGAGAAATGAATCTCAGTTTAAGACTAATCTACGAATGTATACGATCATACACTACCGTTGTGCACGACAATCGTTTACGTTGAACGTATACGGTGATCGTATTTGAACATATGAGATCGTATCCATTGATCATATACGTTCATCGTATACGATTGGCGTTTCTAGACGTATTTCGTCGTATACGACCGCTTACGACCGGGCATGATTGATCTGGGTATTTAAATTTAATTTAAAAGTTATTTTAAAAAATTCGTTGTTTTTCATTTTTCACAGTTCGAAAATTTGGAATGGTCCTATTTAAATAAAACCATACTTAGATCAAGAAGATAATCTGATTGAAGAAGAAAGAGAGGAAAAATTTTTGTAAATAAATCACTTCTGTATCAATTAAAGATACTTAAAAATCTTTAGATCACAAATGACGAATAATGATCAAATGCATCAACTGATAAATAAGATCGCAACTTTGCATGTACAAAATGAAAAGGATGCAAATGATACATTAAAACGAAAACTTGATGACTTACGACAAGAAAGTATACTCAAAGGTAACGTTCGTGATTGTCAAAGTTTATAGTAAAAGTTTGTCTCTTTTTAGAAATTACTCGTCTAGAATCAGAAGCTTCACGGCTTCAAGCCAAAGCTGAAGAGTTAAGAAAAACTCTTAAGAGACGAGCTCCATCGGATGAATGTACGTTGCAAAAAATAATTTTTTTAAATAACTGAATTATATATTTATTTAGAAAGGGCGTTGTTAAAATAATTCAATTGTATATTTATATAAAAAGACAATTTTTTTGAACATTATGTTTTTTTTTTACTTTCACATACCTTTGTACGCTTGTGCTTCCTTTTTCTTGTGCTGTTATTCATTTTTAAACATCTTTGAAACACCAATGTTTATTACCTTCAACGTCTTCTTATCATAATGGTTAAAACAAACAAATTTAATTTTCAAACAAATGATACATTAACAACTATGAGACAATCATTTTCTTATTTTTTCCATTATCAATAAATATTCACTTGTTCAAAATTATCCAAGAAACCATTGTTAAAAGTATATCATGATTAATTATATGAAACCTAATATTTACCATTTATAACATTAATAAAAATGATGATGTGGAAAAACTTTCTCATTTAGTTTGTCTACTATTATTAATTTTTAGACAATTAATTATTGAAGAGTAGTGCCCTGTTGAAACAATAATTTAGGTATCTAATAATGAATTATTTTCCTCTCCAACTGTTTGTGACAAACATAATATTCTCTAAATGTTATCTTTATTGTTTCTTCTGACTTGAGTTCTTTCATATTTGTGACTTTTTTGCTCTTTACATTTTATATATTTGTTATGCTCAATTACTTAACGACGCACTTCTGATTATATTTGTTGGGATATGTACGTCGATTTTTGTTGTGTTCATGCCAACTGATCACAACAATAATGTCCTATTACTATGTAAAAAACAACAAGGTTATTAATAGTCTATTTACAAATCTTTCTTTTTCTGTCTTTTCCTTCCTCTACATTCTTTTGCTCAGAATTAGAACAAACACATATACGAGAAAGACTTGTTAAAAAAAGAAGGAAATCCATCTAGAACTATTTCTCTTTGGGTCCTTTTATGGTTAAAGGTAGAATAAATTCGCAGGATTAAAAAAAAAGAAAGAAGAATGAATTAAAAATTTTTTTTGATACAGCCACTTTCAATTACTTACTATAAACGTGGTACATATTTAAAGCATGTGAAATGACCTTGAGCATGCGAATCTCTTTCAATTTACAGCATCGATAAAACACTCGACAGTATTAAACTAAGATCCAAATCATTTAATTTTCATATTAATTTCGAAAAAAATAAATGGATAAAGAATTTTTTAAGAGCATTTTCTTCTTATTTTCTTGTTCACTTTCGTTTCATGAATGATAAAAAATAATCTATTGTTTCTTTGACATTCATCACATATTAATGTCAAATGAGTAGATTGATTAAAAAGATGATTATATCTATAAAAGACATGAAAATATATATTCATTTAACATTAAATACAAATGCAAGCAGCAGATTATCATCTTGTTTGTACTCATGTTAATGCTGGTATTATGATGAATATTAAACAATCTGTACTTCGAAAACAGTTAATCATTATTTTTCATTTTAATTGTATGAACAACGAAAATCAATTGAACAAGTTTCTATTATTTTACCTCGATTAATGCCTTGCCTTGCCTGTTCACAAGAAAATTCTAAATACGATAATATTTCTTTATTGAATGTAGATTTAAATTCATTTCTTCAATGTTTACCATCATTTGACAAGGAACACTTATCAATACTTTATTTATTACTTAATAATGATCAACAGTTTTATGAATATACTATTCGACAATAGTATGGAGATTATAAACAAATGTTGATTTTTAAATCTAAGATGAAAACTTACGGAACAATATTATCTTGTATAACGATAGATATTATATCGAAATAAATCTGTTTTCAATTATCAATGTCATGAAATGATGAACTATTAGGATTTATTTTTATCAAATCGACTATTTCATTTATGTTTTTTCTTGCATAATCATATTGCAAGTATTCATATATAGTGGAAGGAATGAAAAATAATCAGTATTTACTCAAAAACGAGATAAATATGAGGCAGAATAATCTTATTTTCATTAGAAACGATATAATACAACACAAGAAAGACATGTTTAAAAATATTTACGATGGACAATAGAATTGCCTAGTTCTTGATATTCTTGTTGTGTAATCTATAGTTTATTCATGCTCACTGATGATGCTAATTTGTTAGCACCAATGAAAGAAAAACTGTTACGATTATCTGAATATATGATAATAGTATCGATATTCTTGTTTAACAATTCTTATTTGAATCGTATATTAAAACCAGCCATTAATGTGCTCCCTAAATAAATAGACCACTACGTTTCATAAATCAAATGATAAACCTTACCATCACATAAAACCACATTTTCAATCACATCTGATTTTGTATCATCACTACAAGCATCAGTTGTTCGATTCACCATCACATAAGTGTCTAAAATCATAAAAAACAGAATATGATGAACGATGAAGATGTAATATTTACGTATAGATTTAAATAAACTTTCGTCACAAGCAAATACTTCATGCCCCAAAATATCATTAATTTCGTTGAAAGATGGCTCACTCACTGTTGAAACTGTTATAGTAGAGTCAAAATCCCTATTAACGACACGAGATTTTTCACACTTC
>JAJEKB010015845.1:0-12551 GCA_022393335.1 Macrotrachela quadricornifera | reverse complement strand
ACTATTTCACATAAATGTATATCACGATCACAACATAATTCATTACATCTATATAATAAAAAAAAGAAATAGATATAATTTTTCTTTAAATAAAAAGGCAATAACTAACCGATGTTTTCCACACACTTTTTTTTTATTACATCGTCGTTCACAACAAAAAGGATTTTTTATTGGATCATATTGTACTGCTTCTACACAAGATGTTGATTTACTTGATTGTCCACAACGACATTGAAGAATAGTTTCTTTACTACATGGTGGACAATGTCCATTATGACATTGAGCTGAACATCGATGATGATCATTAACAGGACCACACGACAATATTTTTTCACATAATTTTTCACAAGTTGGCAACTAAAAAATAAAGAATTTTTTATTCGAAATAAATTCGATTTTTTTTTCTGTTTTAAACACATACAGGATCGAGACATGATGTTCGTTGTTGATCATTTATAAATGTTTTTCCACAAGCACATGTTTTATTATTTTCTGGTAATAATGAACATTCTGAACATGGTCCATCATGACATATTTTTCTACAATTATGATGACCACATGAAAGTAATTTTCCACATAGTTCACCACATACAAATGTTTTTGTACCGCCAGTTTCAGTAGTACATAAAACTTCTCTTTCAGTTCCATGTGATAAACATGTTTGTTTTATTAATTGATCACATGTTTCACATTCTCGTGGATGACATACCTAAAAATTCAATAACAATACAAGAAAATTTAAATATATAAAATAATTTACTAAATCACAAATATGATGTCGACATGTTTTAAGTTTTCCACATTTATTTTCACATTTAATTATTGTATTTGAACTACACATAATAGTACGAGATTCACGTCCACATAAACAAGAACGTTTTATCATTGCTGTACATGTTGGACAAGGACCAGGATGACAAAGTCTGAAAAAAAACAATAAGAAAGATATAAAAGAATTTTTAATTCAATATATATTTACTCTGTACAACGATGATTACAATCATTAGATTTAACATTCAATCGTTTATCGCATCTTTCACCACATGAATGGGGAATTTCACCAGGTTGAAAGGCGGGATTGATACGTTTATGACAAAAACAAGTATAATTCGGAGTTTTCGAATAAGAATATTGACAACCTGGACAACGCCAATTTTTATCTGTACCACTTTCTTCTGAATTAGCCCATTTTCTAATACAATTTAAATGAAACATTTTATAGCATATATCACATGACCAGATTTCTTCATCTCGACTAAAGAATATAACAATAAATTATATAAAAATTTATTGATAGATAAAATAGAAACGTACTCAATTTTGATTATACAGATCATACATTCATAAGTATTTTCAAATAATTGTTCCGTTAATGTTGAACGAAGATTTTCAACTTCAGTTGCTGATCGTGTGGATGAATTACTATTTGGACGAACAGTTACTTGCTGATTAGTCTGAGATGAAGCGTGTGGATGACGAAATTGTGATCTTCGTTGTTGTTGCTGTTGGTGTGGTGGATAATAATTGTGGTTATAATAGCCTCCACGTGAAGGTGCTGGCCCATAATAATATTCATCATAGTACATCTGCTGTGGATACCACTGTTGTTGTTGTTGTTGATGATGATGTGAACGATTATTATAACGAACGTCTTGTGAACTTGCTTGCGTAGGTCGACGTTTTTGCTTTCTATTATGATTATTTCCGGTATTATTAGAATTTGAATATGCTTCTTGAAAATGTATACTTTCAGACTGATCTGATGAAGCAACGCTTTCAGTCATTATTTGTCTAAAATAGAATGGTTTTTAAAATTATTTCAAAATAAAAACGTATATATATATATATATGTTTTTCAGATGCTACAGTATGTGCTAAGACAAATATGTAATTTCGAAACTAACATGACTACATATCCACATTTTATTATGCTATTAAATAATTGGACTATGGTGGGATGTTTTAGAAATTTCTTTTATTCGTTCGAATGACAAAGATAATTTGGCGAAATGTATGAATAGTTTTAAACAGTTCAAATATATGAATAATAAATATCTATCTAGAACCGTCAGGAACAGTGAATTTGGACTATGAATCATTTCTTCATCATCAAATCTCAATCATATTTTTTATGAGAGATGTCGTTTTATTTCGGTTGTCATATTAGGAATTACTGCATACTCATATTTGAAAATAGAATTGATTGAGAACTAGTATTATATTACTAGCCAATACTATCCTGATGGCCTAGCATAATTGCAATAAGAATCTTAATTAAATTGAGGTATGTTCAGATTTTCAGAAAAGGAAATTTCCATATGCTAATAAAAGGCATCAATCGATGTGAGAAGAAATTTCCAAAAAATTTTTATACTTACCATTAAAGGAAAGAAATTACGTCGAATATTCGAAAATTTCTGCGCCCTTTCACAAATCCCAAATGTATCACAACAAATTATCAAGAAATTATGGAAATTACCAGGAAATTTCCATCATTATGTCATATGCACCTAAACAAAAAAAGTATATGTTTGAGGATCCCTACCCGGAAAAATAGAAGAAATTTCAGTAACTTCAGAAATTTTCTTTTTTGGAAATCTGCCCACTGCTGGTGCTGCAATGACAGTTTTTTTTTATTAACCGATAGAAAATGTTTTCCACTTTCAAACAATATTAGATGTATTTTTGTCATATATTTGAAAATCAAAGCAATGGGAGAAAAAAGAGAAATGCTTATACAAGAATTTTGTGATTTTTGTACTGATTTATCAGACAAATTTGATAAAACAATGGTTAATTCTTTTACCAAACAAATACTCCAGATCGAAGCCATGTATAATTTTAGTGAACATAGATTCCAAATATAAACAAACAAATTCTTCATCAAAAAGTGGTGATCCAATAAAAATTTGTTATTGAACATTAAACAGTTGCTGAAATCCGTTGGTTACCTTAGTTATGTACGCCAACATAAATTAGTTGAGTATTTCAATATTTACAATCAACTAATGCGCGTTCAGAGGAAAAGGTGGATAAATATCTTTTGAATAACTTTCGATAGATACAAGATGCAGAGCTATGCTTTTCACCGTTGGAAAGAGCAGATAAGAATGCATCGAATCACATAAGACAATAAGTGTTAACTTGGACTCTTGAAGCCGTTTGTAATAGTTGAACAAAGAACTACCTTAAAATAGATCTGATTTTTCCAAGAAAAAAACCCAAAAAATCAAGTTTTTTGTACAAAAATTGCGGGCAAAATGGACTAGAATTGCCGAATGTAACACCTAGAATTCCCAAAACAGTAGAGTTTAGAATCATGCTGTATATAAAGTTTCGTAGCTCGTTGGCTAGCGACTCGAGCCTACTTCTTAAAACTAAGGACTCATTCTATTCTCACAGAGCAACCGTGAACTCTTCTAAAGTGGCTATGAATCTTTAATAATTTATGACACAAATCTCAATGATTTTATATGAATCGATGCGCTAGCTCAGCAACTTTCGAATGGCGAAAATAGCAGCTCTCTATCTGGTTTCTATTGATAGTTATTCAAAAAAATATCCACTCATCTTTTTCTTCTGAATGGTCATTAATCATTCTTATTTCTGCTGAAGGATGCTGATGAATACCAGAAAACATGATCAATGTTAAATACATAATGGTAATAATGAATAAATCACCTTTTTCCAAAATACTTGTTTCCTAAAAGAATTAACTATCTTTTCTATAATATTTCTCTTCCCAAACAATATTATCTACTGATACAAAAGACTAATGTTTTAGAATGTATTCATACACAAAATATAGACATCAATATCTTATTCTCTTAGTTTAAATGTTATAAAAAGATACTTACATCGTCATTTGCCGGTGCCGCTGTTTCATCTGATGTCATTTCGCTAATGAATGTGTAATAAAAATAATTTTTCTTGAGCACCTATCTATGAGACGATATAGTGGTTGAAATCTTGTGCTACCACTCTTGTATCGTGAATTGTTTTACATATCACAAGGGGTCGATTATAATAAATATATCTAAACTTCAAGTAAGACTCAATATTATCCTTTTTTCGATTATTAAATGTAAGTTTTAAATTCATTTAATGCTGATTTTTAAAAGCTAGACGTTGATGCTGATATTGGTTGTATCATTTCAAAAAGTGTTACATAAGGAAACAAAGAAAAATCTTTCTCTGACATCTATATTACACTAGACAAAGAGAAATCTGTTATTTCAGCGCAAGAACAAGATGTTTGCATATAATAAAATAAAAAAAGACTAACACTACAACATTGACCTATTAATCTGAGGGTTTTGTATGATTGCATTGAATGTAATATATATTTCATAAATGTGTTATCTCAAATCAGAACTTATTTGTTTCAAAGTTATTTTTTAATCTCATGTCGAAATATTGTTAATGCAATATGCAATTGATATAGCATCCAACACAAAATAGTATGTAACAATCAAACATATGTACAGTTACACTCGAAATTTTAATCTGATCTTAAAACAAAACTTGATGTTGCACCCAGAGATGTCCATCGCGGTTGAGAATCTACTGCTGCCGTGCCGTGACAATAATCAAAGAAAGCTACCCGCGCCGTGACAATAATCAAAGAAAGCTACCCGCGCCGTGATGGACAACTCTGGTTGCACCATATAATGTGTTAATACATGACAAAAATCGATATCATCAAAGTGAAACATATAGACGAAATAATGAGTGTACGCAGCATAATTCTATTTTTGGTTTCTTGAATATGAAATATGTATGGTTTGTATACATGAAAAGAACGACCTTTAAAAGAAATGCACTATACAAATAATATTCTTCCTATGATTTTTTACAAGTTACTCACGTGATCCTATGACAATTTGCGATGTTTATTTAATTTCATATGAAATTAAATTTCTTAAAAGATAATGTTATTAGCTTTCTTCCAGTAGTCTTGTTAATTAAAATAGATGAAAATGTTTTACATTTGTTTTACGATTTTGAGTCTTTATGCTCTCAAATCGAATATCATCAATGGTTCGTCGTAGGGCAATATCTCAATGTTTGTCATATGTCAGTATATACATTCGATACTATATTCAATTGTGATACAATGTTTTCGTGTGTAAGATACTATTACAGTTTTATTTAGGAGTACAACAAATTTTTTAAAGTGAGAGTAAAAACAGAAACACACAAACGGCAAGTAAGACTTGGTTGCAAGATATCATTGTTAAATCGTTTTGTAATTCATTTATCTCATACCTATAGGAGTTTATGCTTTCTAGCATGGTTGTATCACGCGCGGCGATGTTAGTGATCTATATTCGATAATGTCTTTATTTGAGCATGTATTAAAAGTAAGAATGAATAAGCTATGTCTAATGAACGATTAGTTTTTTTTAAATGACATCAGTTAAAGTGTTTTAGTACAATCAGCATGAGTTAGATCATCATACAGTACAATATCGTGAACTACAAATGGGCATAGACATTAGATAGAAGACATAAAAGCCATCACAATTTGTTGCAAGAATTGAGTTAACCGAATATGAGCTATGGCACAAATTGCCATTAACGTTAACGCATGCTGTGCCCGATGTAACTGAACCAGCAGTAGATGGAAGACTACCATTGAACCAGCTTGGATAGTTTGTACAACAATATCCCACGCTTAAAGGATTTGTCATCAGTCGGGTACCACTTCCTCCTGTGAATCGGTACCACCCGGTTGTCAAACTACAATCATTATAGTATGTTCCACTACATGAAGCAGTGCGTGTTCCATCAGCAATTGATGTATATGAAGTACATTGGGACGGCAGACTAATAGAACTTGAGCTAGCTGAGAACGAGAAGTAAATTGATAGTTATTGAGAAAAAAATAGACATACTTCCTGTACTGGCCACAGTACTAGACGATGTTTGCGCTTCTGTAAAAAAAAGTGTCATTTGTTTTTGATCAAAAGTTACACATACATTTAAACTTACTCTCTTGCAAATATAAAGTAGTCATAACTGCCAAAGGAACACCACATACAAACAGACCAATAATTATACCCATTGCCAATACTGTTAGAATACATTTTTTGTTTGGTGTACACGCACTTTCAACAGAAATAAATAAAATACAATACTTTTATCAAGAATTTATTTAATGAGTTAATTTTCTACCTTTTCTTTACAGTTACATATGAATTTGAATGAACTGCATCGGTTGTCCATGCATTTTGCTTTGCCTGTTGATATTGTTGCATTGAGGAATTATTAAATCCATATTGTGGCGAAACATAGGATACACTTGTTACAGGCACTAATTCACTCATCGACGTCATTGATTCTAGAGGTACAATCTGTTGATTTCGAAGTGGATCAGATAGATTAGAATTAAAATCTGTTATATCCCAAATGCTTTTTCGTTCACTGATTCCTTGATCATATAGCATTCATATGGAATGATTCGGTTATTTTTCAACAATACATTTCTTGAATTATAAATCAATTTAAATAGTACTAGTTTATGTAAATTGATTTTCATCAAACAAAAACTCTATATTCGTATTTGCTTTTGTTTTTCATGATCTTAGAAGTTTTCACAATGTTTTTGAGATAGACTATGTTAACAAATACCCTGGAAATTATTTGTTGTTTTGCACGTGACTATTATTCATGTACGTACAAAGAATACTAAAGAGTTTTTCAATAATAGATTGATGAGTTTTTTGTATTTGTTTTTGTAGATTATTTCTTCTATTGTTGATGCATAGATTTATTGTTACTTTCTATTATTTTTTTAATTTGTATGTCAGAAATTATTATATGCTTACGTTGTTTATCCTAACAAGCCTATTTTCAAATTATATTATGTTTGATTTAATGTTGGTCTTATAGAACTTTTTATTGAAATTTATTGGAATCCTTTCCTATTTATAATATTATATGACAAGAAGAAAACAAAACACCATTTGATTCTTGTTTAAATATACATGATTAAAAATTGTTTATGTTAGAATTAAAAATACGAAAAAAATCACGATTTCATCCAATAACATACCAAAACATGATCAAAAAAAATTGCGATAGAACAAAAAATCTAATTAATTTTATGGTCTATTTATAACATATATCTAAATAGAAACTATACTGATTATTATACATGTTAAAGCTAAAAAAAAATTAAAAGATATACGTCAAAAGTCTTAGTGAATAATAGAATAGATGAATATTTATTCTAATTCAACCTAAAAATAGAATTGATACGTTTGTCTAGTATTGATTTAATCGTTAAAATTAGTGAAAGAAGTAATATCATGTAAAGCACAAATAGGAACATTTTCAACTCTAATATAATAATTAAAATAAAATAATACAAAATTTGTACATTATTGATTTATTTGTCAATCAAATTTAGGAATTTATCAAATTGTTAATTAATTGAACAGAATATCGATGTATTATACTGCTAAAAAGTTTTTGTAATATCGATTAATAGACTGAGATTCAATCAATTTTTAATAACAAAATGACAAAAGTAGAATCATTCATTTCTAATGAGTATTTAATATTTCGATAACAGATATAGTTGTACATGTATGAGAGATGAGCGTAGAACAGATTAGGAAGAAAGCTGAATTTTGATCTTGTATTGTCGGTCAGCAGATGAAGTCATGACATATAGGTAGAACATGGCAAAAGGCACAGTTGATCCTGTGTTTTTGTATCATTTTTTCTTTTTAATGCTTGTATAATACTCATTGCCATTCATTGTAGTCACTAATTATTATGAGTTATAATGTCATTGTTGAAATTACAGCAATTCTAATTTCAATATTGCTCGGCAAGAATATTAAATTAGAAATATAAAATATGAACAAAGAAGTAATGTTTATCGGATATTATTTATTCATTCAGATTTCTGTTGATTGCTCGCTTTATTTTGTCGTTTGTTTTCGATTTTCGAAGTTCCAACAAATTCAACAGAGCGTGATATACATAGACTTAGATGATATATCTGTCCTATGTAGAGATCTTTTTATTGAGAAACTCTTAAAATATTATTACTTCACTTTGCAATTTAAAGAAAAGGATTTAGTGATCGGATTTCTCATTTTAGAATTGTTTACTGATTCAGAATTCAGTTGAGTATGTCTCGAATTCGATTAATAAATATAAAAATTTCTTCTTCATTCCTCAGCAAGATATGCAATGTATTTGCATGTTATTTTAGTTACAGTTAATAAAGTATTAACATTATCAGGAACAATTAACAAAAATATTTTCTGCATTGTTTTATCAAAAATCAGTTAAAGAAAAGAAATATTTTATTATACACATCTATATACATAACTCCACCATGGAGACCATTATTTTGTGGTCTCTATGCCGGTCACAAGTCCGGATAAAGGAGGAGTGTTAGACGGAAGGGGTGCAGATACCGCCGTCTGTAAAAACAAAAAGACGAAAGAAACTAACCATGAACGACTTTAACACGAAACCATACCGGCTCGGACGTCGCCCGGGAAAACAAGGCCCGCGTCCTCTGTCGAGTGACCAGGACAGAGTCGAAAAATTGGCTACTGGAAAAGACTTACATACGAAGTATACGACGAAAAACACGCAAAAATTAATACCTGCCAAAAATACTCTGACAGTAGGAACATGGAATGTGCAGACCCTTTGGGCTGCTGGGAAATTAGAACTACTTAGAAACGAAATGAAACGTTTCAAATATGATATAATTGGTATTTCTGAAGTGCGATGGACAGGAAAAGGTGAAACACCGAATGGTGATTTCATCTGGTCAGGAGAAGAGACCGTACATATGAGGGGTGTCGGTTTCTTACTAAGTGCACAAGCTAAAAAGGCTTTGATAGGATACAATCCAATAAGCTCACGAATAATTTCGGCACGATTCGATGCAGCTCCGTTTAAAATTTCAATCATACATGTATATGCTCCAACTTCTGCATCGTCTGAAGAGGACATTGAAGCATTCTACAGCGACATTGAGAAAGTAATAACGAAGACAGATAAAAAAGATGTAATCATTCTGACAGGAGATTGGAATGCAAAAATTGGTGATGATAACACAGATTGGAAATCCGTAATGGGTAATTACGGTTACGGCGATAGAAACGAACGCGGAGAACGCCTTCTAGAATTTGCAATGTTGCACAATCTCTACATATGTAATACAAGGTTTCAACATAAACCTAATCGAAAGTGGACCTGGGCGTCACCAGATGGCATCCACAAGAACATGATTGATCTGATTCTCATTCAAAGAAGATGGAAGACGTCGGTCATCAACTGTAGAACATTTCAGAGCGCAGATATAAGCTCAGACCACTCGTTAGTCTTATGCAACATCAAACTGCGACTCAAGAAAATGTATAACAAGCCGCAACAATCTTATACAGTTGATGTAAACCAATTGAAAAATGAGAAAATAAGGCAATCATACAGTACTACACTAATAAAAAACAGAAAAAATAGAGCCATCATGTAAACTGGAAGTCCATTCAAATAAAATTAGACAGGCAATCCAAAAAACAGTAGAGGCAACGATACCTGCAAAAAGAAAAACTAAAAAACCGTGGATTTCCGAAGCGACACTAAAACTTGCTGATGAAAAACGAAAACTAAAACAGATGAAAAACGTTTCCATAGAATATACGCAGCAATATAAAGACTCATGTCGAAGAGTCAAGAAATCTGCAAGACAGGATAAAGAGCATTGGATACAAGATCAATGCGAACAAGCTGAAAAAGGGCTAAACATTGGAAATACCAGAGAAGCATACAGCTTATTGAAAATGTTAAAAAGCGAATTGGTACCTCGATTGAATGTGATACGAGATCAGCAGGGCGCAATGTTACAGTCCAAGGATGACATGAAGCAAAGGTGGACACAGTATTGTAGCAGTCTGTATAAAGATCCTGGGGGTGGAGATGGGATGGCAGAAGAACTTAAAGACATCGCGCCTCCCGTAGACAAAGATGCACCGGATATTCTGTATTCTGAGGTCGAAGCAGCTATATGTGCATTAAAAAGAAATAAGAGCCCAGGATCAGATGGGATCACGGCCGAAATGCTACAAGCTGGGGGCGAACCACTAGCACGTCAGATCCATAATCTCTGTAATAAAGCATGGAATGAAGGTACAATTCCAGAAGATTGGGGTAAATCCATCCTGGTACCAATTCCAAAAAAAGGAGATCTAAGTAATTGCTCAAACTATCGAACGATCTCTCTTATTAATTATATAGGAAAAGTACTCCTAATAGTACTGCAAAATAGATTAAAAAATCATCTGGACCCGTACCTCTCAGAAGAGCAGGCAGGGTTCCGAAAGGACAGGAGTACCATACATCAGATACTAACGCTTAGATTATTGGCTGAAAAAGCAAAAAGACAGGGCAAGAAAATATACAACTGCTTTATAGATTTCCAAAAAGCATTTGATACCATCAAACATAAAATTATTTGGTCTATGCTAAAATCCTATGGTGTTGACACAAAAATGGTCACCCTGCTACAGAACATATACGAAAAGTCACAGTCAGCTGTGCGCATTGGTAAAGATATTGGCGAGTGGTTTCAAACAGACATAGGAACACGACAAGGCGATCCTTTATCACCACTCATCTTCATCGCGTATCTAGAAAGGGTAATGGATCAGGTGAGACAGAACACCTGTGGAATCAATGTCGGCGGAATCGTTATAAATAACCTAAGATTCGCGGACGACATTGATCTTATGGATGAAGATCTTAGCTCACTTCAAAGCCAAATTGACCTAACAAAGACAGCGGCCGAACAAGCTGGACTGATGCTAAATATAAATAAAACCAAAACCATGGTTTTTGGAGACAGGAATATAGAAAGTAAAATCGATGTAGCAGGTGGAACCATCGAAAATGTAGAAAAATTTGAATATCTAGGAAGTCTGCTGACATGGGATAACAACTGCTCAGAGGAAATCAAAAGGAGAATAGGAAAAGCGACAGGTGCATTGGCCTCATTGAAACATATTTGGAACAGCAAAAAACTGAAGATTGAAAATAAACTCAGAGTTTTAACAACATGCGTCTTCAGTGTTCTATTATACGCGTCAGAGACATGGACTTTAAAAGAGGCAGACAGGAAAAAATTATTGGCTTTCGAAATGAAATGCTACCGACGGATTTTAAAAATTAATTGGCAGGACATGATACGAAACGAGGATATTAGGAAAAGGATATCAAAAGAAGAGACGATAATAGATACTATCAGAAGAAGAAAGCTAAGGTTATTTGGTCACATCTGCAGAATGGACGACACTAGATTAATTAAACACGTTGTTTTTGCTAAAATGGATGGAAAATCTAGACGGGGGCGTCCATGCAGAGAGTGGCTGGACGATATAACCGAATGGTGTCAACGCAGTGGACAAGATCTGTTCCATCTTGCGCAAGACCGGCAGGCGTGGAAAAATCTGATCTCGTAAATGGTTAGCCCCAACGGGCGCTAAGCCTATGGGACATGATGATGATGATGATCTATATACATATAAAAACTAAGCAAATTTTTATTTGATACAAGGATTCAATAATATTTATTTCATACATAGGACTAATAGTGGTCTAAATACAAAGGGTAAACAACTAATTCCAAGGGATTTCGTAGTAATGATCTTGAATTCATGCAGCGCCAGAAATGTTTGTCCAAGTAAGGAAAATATGCAAAAGTGCCAGCAACAAAATAATATCTACAATGATTATTGAATAACTAGAATTTCAGAGATTAGTAGTATATATGCTTATGCTATTTTTTATTTAAAACAGGAACAAGCTTATTATTTTTGCGTTACACGGTTCAAACGATCTGATGATGGGTTATATTTTCCCCTCGTCAAATACCAGTATGCCGTATTTTTATGAAGATGTTCATTTTTTTTGATGATATCTACCAAAAAATATGAATATTTCAAATTAGGATTTATAGTATCACAAAATCCTTTAGTAGGCTTTAAGCGAGGGTCTACCAGAATATCATCTATCTCGACTGTAGAAAAATTTTAGATTTTGATATTGAAAATTGACGAGAGTCACAATTCTTCAAATTTTTGGATCAGCATCAAAAACTCGACTTTTTCAATACTCATCGTATTTTGTAATTCTCACCTGTATCGATCGATGGTTTGAATTGCAAAAAATCTCAGATGATAGAGAATTTTCTTCTCTACAAAATAGGCATATTCTATTACAATCTGAGTATCATTTTTCGTGACAAACGGATCAAATATGAATATGAGCAAGAAATTTCGGTGATCACATTTCAGTATTGTAAACGAAAGTATTCCTAAAGTAAGCTTATCCCAGACTAAATGTTTAATATATTATGGCCTTGATGACAGTACATCTTTTGGTATACTTTCTTTTGAAAAATTTTATCCTGAGGTTATAAAAGTCTTTTTTTTACAAAATATCAAATATGGTATTATTTGATATGCTATATGCCATTTTGACTGATATTTAGCAGGTTTTGATTAGGAAGGTTACTATTT
>JAJEKB010015840.1:0-11314 GCA_022393335.1 Macrotrachela quadricornifera | reverse complement strand
ACGATACCGACAATCCCACAATCCCACAATCCGCTTTTTCCCCCTTGATTACAGGACATTTTCAAATGAAAACTATCAATCAAGTACATTTGAATGATACATTCAATATCATCATTAATAAACAAAACTAATATTAATTCTACAATGAGAATAAAAGTCTCTTTTTTACTAACTAATAGATAAATAATAAAGTTTCTTGATCAAATCATGAATTGAAATCAAAATTTTGAAAAAAGTTGCAAACTTTTTCTTCGTCATTCCAATCATCTTTTTATATTCTTCAGTTTTATCACAAAAAAATATTTATGTATTTAATATGGATTTGTAATTAATTAAAAAAATTTTTTTATTCACATACTTTATTATTTACTAAATAAATATACTCATTTATTAAATCATTCTATAAAATTGTTTATATATTAAAAGAAATTAATAATGGTTAACTCATAATTACTATTGAATTTCAATCTATATACCAATGAATTGAAAAGCGTTTCAGTTAAATATGAATATTTATCACTGTTTGTATCGAAAATTTCTTGGAAAAATTTAGTCAAAATTTACATATTTACTTAGTTATTCATTGATAAAAAATTTGAAAAAAAAAGAGAGTTTTTGTCTTTTTTCATATAATTATTTATTGAGATAAGGTAAAAGAATGTTTTCATTATCTTGGTAACGATAATGAGTAATAGTGTAATGAATATTCTATTTAATCAAATATGAAAGTCATTTGACAATAATGTACATTTGAGTTATATTAAAATACAGAATAATATTTTTCTTTTTATAATAGTTATAAGAGAATGTTCTAATTACCAAAACTTTGTCGTTGATAGAAAAATATTAGATTATTTCAGGTTAATGTATTCGAACACTACTATCTAGTTTCGCACTGTTCTCTCGAATGGCTAGAGTCAGTTGTTGAATTTGTATTTCAATAAATAATATTTTTTCTGTATCATAGCTTGGTTTTTTTCTTACATGATGTATGTTGTAATAATAGAAAAAAAAACGACATTCTCACATATCCTTCTCGCACATGTATAGTCATAAGATCAACAACATATTTCATAAAAATTAGATAAGATTCTTTCATTCTGTCATACAACTCGTTTTTCGTTCCTTCACTTGTTGTTGCTTCTTTTTCAAATTGTTGCAATACTGCAATATTTATCTGATACGAGTAAGATATTTTCGTAATCTATTAAATCTGTATCAATAATTTATTCACAAATTGATGACATTTTATGAGAAGATGACAATAATTCTCATCAATTATAGCTAATCGTAATCTCTAAAGTAACATGCATTGAAACTTGATAAGTTCTTGTCCATAGTCCCGAGATGTTACAAATATTTTACGAGAATGAGAAAAAAATTCATTACTAGAATCTATATAAGAAGCATTTTTAAATAGCCTTTAAAAGAATTTTAAATGTAATATTTGATTATTCTTTATATATATAGACAAGTAACATCTATTCGGTCGAGAATCTAAATGATTTATCCCAAAAATTCGTATTTTCTTCTTCTGTTCCATTTTTCTAAAATCTTTAGTATAAGCATGACATTCTTTTCTTACATTCGATTTGAAACAAAAGAGCAACGTTGAGTCTATATAAGAAGATTATAGGACCAGTGAATAATGCTAAGTAAGAACACATAATCTACTTGTTCATTTTCTGTGTAAATTCAGTACAGTCATTAAAAATTACAGAAGATTGAAAATTGATTTATAACAAAACAATAATAATCGTTTTTGTGCATTTGGCTATATTTTTAATAACCAGTGCATGCCGCTTGCTTTTTCATATCGTTAATAGATATGATGCAAGTTTTGCTTGTTAAAATGGACCTTATGACCTAAGCCAGGTGAATGACCTTTTATTTCGAGTATAAATTGCAAAGAAATGAGTTATATCTTATGATAATAATGATACGACGTTCTTGTGAATATGAAGTAGTTAATAATGACCACTTATGAATCACTAATTCATATGTTAATCAATGAAAGATACCTTTTGAATGAGAGTCGAGAGTTCTCAAAACTTTTCAGAGAGCAATAATGACGCAAACAATGCTCTTGTTTCATGATGTAAACCAATACGTCACCGCTTTTCTTTCATTCTATTTGTCTTGATAAGATAATCTTATTATTTGCTCAGTTACCTTCTTCAATACAGTGAGAATACTCTTCACTAATCTACCTTTTTAATAATGTTACTTTCAATGATGTAATAATTTTAATATGTTACTTTTGAAGATATGAACGTCGACGATGTCTGCTTTCGACATTCTACTTAACGGTTATCAACGATTTGAACACTGTCCTAACATGATACCTCCAGAATCTACCATTTTATCTTTATGAAGTATGTGTCTAAAACATGAACGACAAGATGTTCTCCAAAACGAAGATTACTGATAGAAATATAAGGGTGATATTTTTTATTAAAATACTCTTATTCTTATTTACATATTGATTACGTCATGTTACAGTGGTCATGTAAAAGACTTATCAGATATAGTTATCTTTACTGATGATACTTATTTCATCTGTACTGCAAGTACTTTTTTTGTACTTAAACGCAACTAGAAATGCATAGGCAAGTTAAAGTCTAAAGTACATTTTTACAAGTGCAAGTATAATACTTCTACTTGTGATAATTGTACTCTGTCTATCTCTAGCCAAAACAGATTCGATATTAAGGACATGAATTAATTCATAGTTTTCATACAATAGATAGTGTGTTATAATTGATTTATCCCAATTATTTCAAACTCTATTGTCTATTGAATGAGATGATTCGTAATAGGGACAAGTTTTTCTAAGCTTGACTTTCACACCTAACACTTTTCGCATGTCAATCAGTCTGTTGGAAATATTTTGTGACTGAGGTCTGTAATCTATTCGATAGTTGAAGAAGCAGATCGTCTCAATGATTATCTAGACATGCCACAACACCAATATAGCATTAAAATATAAGCATTGACTATTCGTTCTTTTTGCAATCCATATATCTGGACTGAGAAACAATTAATAGCAAATACAAGTATTTTAGTAACTCTCAACAAATGACTTTTTCCCTAGTTGACAGTTAGTTAAATGAGAATAATAACCTTTTATAGTACTGCACTAATTGGTCGCGCATATACTCATTTAATCCTGTTCCAATGTTTCGAAGCACATTTTTATCTATGTATTACCGACTAATCTAAGATTCAATTAGCATGTTAGGAGATTAGTGTACAACATATGCTTTCATACACTTGTCACTAGTTTTGTTGGAGTATCCATCTGATTGAGGACAAAATGCCTTGTATTTAACACAGCATCGACGAATACAGATGCCTGAATTAGAATTACTAATTGGATCTTACCGTAGCATCGTCTTCAGTGTACGCTCAGAATACTATTTGCACTTACATCAATTCTACCGTTTTTTTTTGAATTTGAATGAGGAATAAGTGTATCAAATCTTTAGTCGCCAGAGAAAAGCATCAAGAAGTTGCAACCAATATAAATTAAGACGATTCACGTTGAGCATGGGAAGCATCATAGTTTGAAGACGCTGAATACATAGATATTCAATACGATCATGTTTTCCTTCTCCATCAATGATGAGTGTTTCTGAGAGATCAGCACATAATGTGATAGATCATTTACCAATCGTATATGATTTGACAGTTGGATTTAATTGAAACTAACTTTTCAATTGAAGATATTTCAAACTTCAACTTTCAGGACAATCTACAAGAATATCGTTTCCTCTTCATTCTTATAATTTCAGAACTTGAAAATTGAAAGTTAAAGGTTGAAATGACTTCAATTAAATTCAATTTTCTATGTTTTTTATATTTTATATAAGTAAAAACTTCTCTTATTATTCGTGAAACTTTATTGATATTAAATCAACGTCAAAATCAAGCTATTTCACATCAAACAAGTTCAAACAGGATGCCACGTAAAAAATCTCCAACAAAATTGAAGCGTAGTGAACAAGCAGGTGCAGTTAGTATGCTTTCCGCGCGAACACAATCTCTAAAATCATCACGTCCAAGACTTCTGACCTTGCCAGAATTGATGGAATCTTTAGAAGTATGGCAAGATCCTGAAGATAATGCACAAATTGAAGAGGCAAAAGAAAGAATCAAGGATTGTTTCACGCAACGTTCAGATAGTTTGGATTTATCCTTTCTTTTTCTAAGTACACTTCCCGATGTCATTGGAAGAATGCAACATATTCAATACTTGTCAATTTCTAATAATTATTTTTCAGAAATACCACAGATTTTGACTAATTTAACTACCTTAAAACTATTAAATGTTTCCAATAATGTATTGACAGAAGTGTCCGATAGTATCAAAGTATTTAAAAAATTGGAATTATTCAATGGAGCCTGTAATCAGCTTAGGAAAGTTTCAAAAGAATTGGCACGTTTACCAAAAATTAAGACGGTGATCTTGGCTCATAATCGTATTTTAAAATTTCCTAGAAATATTCATAATATCAAAGATCTTGACTTGGAAGATCAAGTTCCACTAGCATCATTTGATGATTTTTCATCAGAATTCGCATTACAATGGAAAGAATCTTTTGAGAATGAAGCTGGAGCAGGTTATTTTGAAATATGGATAGCACGTTATGAAGAAATTCTCAGAATGCCGGAAGCTGCAAAATATCGTGAAGCATTTAAAGCACGTATAGGTATGCTATTGGATGCGATGGTTAAAATTCCAAATTTACGTGCAATGTGTTATGAAAAAGCACAGAATGTTATTGCAACATGTCATGATGGAATTTTATTCTCTTTATTTGAAATGGAAATCAAACAAGTTGAAGAAAGAATGATTGATTTGCAATTATCTGATGAAGAGGTTCGTCAAGAAATGGAACGAACTTTTAATTTTTATCGTTTACAAGAACTTGCTTTAATACATTCAGAAAAAAATTTACAAGAACAAGCAATATCTACAGAAGATGCGCAAATTGATGCACTTGAAACAGCATTATTTTTTTATATCTCTCCAGAAAATACTTTGGATATGCCATTAGGTGGAGAAAGATTACGTTTTATGCGTTATGAAAATATGGCACAAGCAAATCATGATGATGTAAAAAAAGCAGTTGAACAAATAGAAGATGAAAAAAAAGAATTTGAACAAGATTTTTTGTTTAATTTTATTTTGGATAAGGAATTTTGGATAAATTACATAGAAAGTCGTTATGCCGATATTATTGCAGAACATACGGCAATTTTTATGGATGAAATGGAACAATTAGAAGTTAAAAAAGACAAGATTACTGAATATGAGTATCTCACACAAGTGAATGCTATAGTCGAAGACAAGAAACGATCAGAAGAAAAATTATATCGTCAGTTAACCAAGAATATTGTTGAAGATTGACTTTCTTTATTTTTTTGTATTTCTTATAGATATTTATTTTTAGGATGATTTACATATATTGAGAGAAAAAAAAGCTGACCGAAATAAAACTACAGCATATTCTTTTTTATTTATAATTTAATAAGTTGAAAAAATAAAATTTTTTGAACTTTATGTATATTTTTTTAGCTGACATCATGTAGTGCAATTAAAGAAATTAAATTCAAAGGTACTCTTTTGATGATTGGTTGTTGCCTTTTTTCAAGCTTTCAGAACAGAACAACACAAAATAAAACGCTTGATTATAACAGAATACGAGCACAAGAAGAAAAAGAAAGTTGTCACTAACAACCTTCATTCAGTTGATTATTGTACACTGTTAATAGCAACAATGACACAGATGCAGTCGAATACATCTTGTTCCATGGCTACAATTTCAGAATATAAATGCCTATTTAATCGTGAACAAATCAATCTGGAATCCTATCAGTTAGTATGGTTAGATACTCATATTAGTAATTACAAGGAATATATTCAAGTAACACTAGAAAGTCTCCGTCAAATTGTCGATTATACAAAATTATTTGAGGATATTGAAGAATGTCGCCAGTTTCTTGAACAAACAAAAGATACTATCACATTTCTAGTCTGTTCTGCACCATTATGGCCAGTTTTTATTCCAGATATTGATCATCTAAAAAATATATCTTCTATCTATGTTTATTGTCAGAATCAAGAGTATCATCAACAATGGTTGGACAAAACATCCAAAGTAAGTTCATATGAAACACTTGAAGAAAACATTGAAAATTTTATTTTAGATCAAACAAGTGTACACATCATTGGAATGTTTATTGAACGATTTGATGGATCATGTTAAAAATTATAAAAGACATGAAGAAAGTGTAGAAATCTTTCGAGAAAACTCTAAAGAAGAAAAAACAACCGATCATGGATACCACTTATGGTGGATTGATTTAATAAACGTTCTGATATATTTGCCCTATCCCGACGACTTTTATTTTCAACTAATCAATTCATTGAAATATTATTACATTGGAAATGCAGCTCAAACTCGTCTTTTAGAAGAATTTGCAAATACTTACAAATCGGAAGAAGCAATTCAATGGTACACATAAGATTCATTCATATATCGTGTTATAAATAAAGTTCTTCGTACACGCAATTTTCCCGTTCTATTTCTCTTCGGATTTTTCATTCGAGATTTATATCAACAACTGAAAAGTGAACATGAAAAATTCAAGCTAAAATATTCTGAAGGTTCTTCCATTCTTGTCTATCGTGGGCAATTGATGTCTCGTAAAGAAATCGATGAACTTCAACAATGCGATACTTATATAATAAATAATAGTTTTTTTTCAACCACTCAGGATCGTAATGTCGCAATAGTTTTCCTCAATTCTATGGTTCAACCAAATGATGAATTACAAAATGTTCTATTCGAAATCGAAATTCAATTTTATGGACATCCTATTTTTTTCACAGAATCGATGATGAGTGATGAAGAAAAACGACGAAAGACTTTTCCTTTTGCCGATATTTCCCATTTCAGTCAATTTTCTAGTGAAGCAGAGATTTTGTTCATGATCGGAACGAAATTTAATATAACTGAAAAGAAATTTCGATATGATGAACATGAGAAACTGTGGTTAGTGAAATTAGAACTGGGCGATGATGAATTCATGAAGGATGGGAAAGATCTACTAAGTATAAATAAGCGACGAACTTTAAAAAATTGTGTCAATACATTCACGAATGATAGTTTTCGATTTAGTATATCCATTGATGATATAAACATTATTTTTGATCAACTATTCAGAATATTTCCCGAGGAAAAATGGATTTCAGCAGTGAAATTCTATTGCCAAGCAGAATATGAACGTTTGACGAGTAACGACGATTCCATATTAGCACAGTATGATCAAGCATTACAAATTTGGTGTAAAGATTTAATAGATAAACACTTAAATGCTTACATGGATATCGGACAAATTTATGAGAAATATGGCAATTATAAAACAGGGGATAGCAAAGATTATAATATTGCCCAAAGATACTACGATTTAGCTATTACTTTCTACCAATTGGCAGTGGAACAAGCCTTGACAGATTACGAAACAGCTTCTATCTACCATCGATTAAGTTCTGTCTACAGCTCAAAAATGAAAATTAGTAACGATTCAGAAGAAAAAGTAAATAATTGTCTAATGGCTATTAAACACAGAGATCTCTCAATTCAAAGTATGCTGAAAAATTACCCACTGAATGGAATGCAAACTGATTACAACATTCAAAAATTAAACAACTTGACTGAAGAGTTATTGAAATGTAAACGAGGTCTTCAACAGATTGATATAGATTCTCATTTTGTTCTGAAAATACTCAACAATATTCTCGATACATTTATTAAAAATGATCAGCAATATCTTCATCACGCTCAACTCACATTAATAAGACATGAATATACATTAAGATATTCTACACCAAAATCAACGGATGATGACTATATTCTCAATCAGAAGAAAGAAAAAATTGCTGATAGTTACATTACAGTAGCAAATCTCTATCGGAACTTAGAGAAATATGAATTAGCTTATGAAAATTTCCTCTTAGCAAAGGAACTCTATCAAGAAATCAAGAACGAAGAGAAAACAGAAGCTATTCAACAAAAAATTCGAAACCTTCCAGCACTTATCCCCAGGCGATTCATTAATAATGTAATTGGTTATATGAAGGACAAAAAGAAAACGACACAAAGAAGCCGTTCTTCTTAATCATAGAATCTGTCTGACGAACCGATGGAATCATAAAAAATCCTTTGAATATAAGTAACGAAGCCAAAATAATTCAAGAACATGATATTCCAAAGTTATTTTCTTTTCTATTCTTTTTTGGTATGTTATGACGAAGATAAGTCAGGGTTGTAACCGATCTGGTCCGACCGGATCGAATCGGCGCCGGACTGAACCAATTGAGATGATTAGACCGGCTGGTCTTCACCGATTTACACATATATTTTAATCTAAAAATTTAATCCTATTTCCTCCCCAGAATTCAGGCAAAAACTGAATTTTAAAATATTTATCAACAGTAAATTCAGATGCAATTGTCAAAATAATCGTGGTTTTCTTAAGACTTATCAGTTTTACTTTCCCTCAATTCATTTCAATATTTTTAATTTTTTAACTGAGTTTCATTTTATTACATGAACAACACAATCATAACAGTGTCACTTGACTAGCTTTTTCTATAAAACGTACGTGAAAAAATTCAAGATTTACACTTAAAGAATCACATATTGGGTAGAACTACCCTCTTTTTCAAGAGACAAATAGCTTATATTCATCGGTTAATAACTGTACAGATACTAATCCATTATAGCACGATATAATTCTTAGACACACGTGTTTAGGATTATGGATAAAATTTTCGCCTTATAAGTCTTATTTTTTGCTGTTGTCCATCATTACTCGATGAGAAATCTCACATAGATTATTGTAAAACAGAGACACTATGTAACAGTTATCCTCTAAGAAATTTATTCGTTTAGTCACAACAATATACAAAAATAAAATAAAAAACTTTAGATTTGTCCAGCACCACCATCAACAAAAAGTTCGATACCGGTAATATAACTGCTATCATCCGAAGCAAGGAAAACAGCAGCTTTGGCGATTTCATCAGGTCTACCTAGTCGACCGATGACTGATCCAGCAATTAGAGCGGCATTAATTTGTTTTTCTTCTTCTTCAGAAGTGATTGTATTTTTTAATACCGATGTTTGAGTTGGACCTGGACTTAACGTATTGACTCGAATCTTACGATCTTTCAGATCCACAGTCCAACAACGAGCAAAAGAACGAATAGCCGCCTTTGTCGCACAGTAGACGCTGGTATCTGGAACTCCTTTAATAGAAAGTAGTGATGCATTTAAAATGATTGATCCACCATCTACCAATATGGGTAATGCTTTTTGAACAGTGAATAACACTCCTTTGACATTGATATTAAATAGATGATCGAAATGATCTTCGTTGATGGAATCCAATGGTGCACGATCGAAGATTCCTGCATTTGCAAAAAGAACATCTAAATGATCTTTCTCTTCTTTGATTACAGTATACAACTTGTCAAGATCAGCCATATTCGACACATCAGCTTGAACTGCAGTAACTCTCTGTCCACCTAGCTTTTTCACTGCTTCAGTAAGGACGTCTTTTCGTCGACCGGTAATAAAAACATGAGCTGCACCTTCAGTCAGAAATTGTTGAGCAGTAGCGAAACCAATTCCATCTGAACCACCAGTAATCAAAGCAATTTTTCCATCGAGTTTACCCATTTTTTTTTGCTATTTTGTCTCTGTGATGATTGTTAGTTACTAATATTAATTGTATGACTTTTTTTCTTCTCCTAGCACACCGTTTTATACCTAAATGAACGTTATTCTCATGATGATGTTGTATTTTTTTTTCGTTCTCTAAGTATGTATCCTCTCATGCTGACTCGACGTTTTCTCTTTCTTTATTGACTTATACTGACGGTCGATTTTTTCTTTCTGTTTGAGATATTTCTCATTATTTAACAAAATGCCTATTTTGTGTAATTGAACTTTTCGAACAACAAAAATTCGATTGCAATTCAATGATAAGTTTTTATCTTTCGAATATTCACACACACATCGATTATGTTCAGACAAATACCGTAAAATACAACCTCACATGGGCCTTGAAATTATATTTCAAACTGTAGAATTGTCCCTAAGTGAGCGTCATTACATTCGTCTTTTTCAAAATGACGGAGGAAGAAAAAAAAACACGTGTGTCTTCGAATTGGTATATACCGTTCTTTTATGTTAGTAACAACAGCAAAAGACAAATTGAGTCATTTATTGAGATGATAGATAATTTTTCTATCATTTAATTTAACATATACACTACTTTACAACTGAAAAGGAAAATTTTGTTAGTTTTCTTAGCGGTAATGTGAGCGTTAACTCTTTCACCGCGATTCGATTGCCAAAGAAAATCACATTTCTAAAGACGTTTTATTAGAAAAAAAATACTACAAGATGCAGCGTGAGATGCTCTACAATCTACACGTAAAACCTATTTGAATTGTGTACTTTTTATTTTACAAGAAAACACAAAATTGTGTGCGACCAATTTTTGAGGTCGATTCGAGAAGATAGTATTTTGTGTCGAGGTTTTTACTCAATTGGAATAAGCTTTATAATGTAGAATGTAGAGCGCTTCACACTGCATCCTGTGGTATATTTTAATTTTTCTGACGAAGTCATATTAGGTGATAAAAAGTTGAAATCAAGAAAACGAAATTTCACATTCGTGTAGGAAAAAAAGATCGCTTTGCAACCTCAAAAACTAGTCTCACACAGAGTTTTATTTTCTATGAAAATAAAAATTATATAATTAAAATTAGCCTTATTACGGAAATTGTAAAGTTTTTCACACTGCATCTTATAGTATATCCTGTTTTTTTAATAAAACGCATATACAGATTAAGATATAAAATGCAATATACAAAGCTCTGCAATCAAAAAAGGCAAAATTCTATGCGATCAGTTTTCGTTGCGTTGAAAAAATAATTTTTTCATACAAAAATAAGACTATTCACAATTATATGTTTCATTCTAACAATAGTAGATAAAAGTCTTGCTAAAATCTGATTGTTTTGGTCAGAGATACATGCATACATTCTTCGAGTGTAAGACTCTTTCTTCCAACAGAAAGGATTTAAAATAGAGCAATTATTGACGTCAGATTTGTATTCCGTGAAATTTTAAATATATCTACAACCCCTTTCTTTTAAAAAAGAAAATAAATAAAATTGATTTAGATCCCAGTGAAAAATATTCATGAAAAAAAACGGCAGAAAACGCATTCC
>JAJEKB010015837.1:0-12746 GCA_022393335.1 Macrotrachela quadricornifera | reverse complement strand
CACCACGTAATAAAATCAAATATAAAAAACAAATAAAAACAAAGGACAAGAAATTAATCAATTTTATATAAAAAAAAATTAATGACCTTCCTAACAAGAAAACAATTTCTTTATTTCTACAGAGTAAAAATGATTTACGAATACGGAAAGCTATTTCTGTATACTAGAAAAGAAGACAAATGCCTAACATAGAAACAATAAATTTATTGAAAAATTTTCCGCACCTTTTTTGGATGACACATATTGTGAGATAATAAAATTGATGATGACGAATTGGAAATGAAGAAGCTTTTGAATAAATATCCCATGTGTTCAACTGCGGTCAAACTGCGATCGCACTGTGACCCGTAATTGCGAAAAACTGCGTCGCAGTTTCAGCATTTTCCAGTTACGCCGCACTGCGATAAAAAAATCGCATTTGTAACAGAAGACACCCAGTCAAAATCAGCATTTTTAAAATAAATAAAAAACTAATAAATAAATTTAAATAATTGATAAGTTAATAAAAATTAATAAAAAATTAATAAATTAATAAAAATTAATAAGCTAATGAAAATGAATAAAATTTAATAAATTAATAAAAATCAACTAGTAACTTTCATCGAACATCGATTCACTTAGCCCTAGACTGAAAACAAAATATTGATAACGATATGCTTTTTTTTACATGAAAATTGCGTTAGAAGTTATATAAGACTGCATATCACATTTAAACTTCGAGCAGAAATGTTTTTCACAAATCCACAACCTGTTTGAAGCATATCAGTATGTTGATTAAGAGCGATAATCAAATATCTTCCGAAACAATTACTGATTTATTAAAATTTTATAATTTTATCGTCTAGGATTACTTTATATACTTAAGCGCATATCCAGTTGTTTGAATCGTTCCTCTCGGTTAGTAAAGAAGAAACTATGTTTATATGGCGGTTTGTTTAGATTTGGATCCATATTGTTAGTATGTTCTTAAAGAATAAGTATTAGTATGTGTATTTTGTTTACGATTTTTAGTTATGTATTGGCACTTTTTCAACAAAAAAAACAGAATTTTATTTCGTTTATTGATTCATCGCATTATATATATATATATATATATATATATATATATTAAGGCGGGGAGGAGGGCGTATAAAAGGTCAAATCTGCCCATTGGACTTCTTTCGGTCTACCCCTATCGAATCATATATCAAGTGAAAGAACGTATTAAGATTAGCACTTTGACACTATTGTTATAGGGTTTTCGTTGAATTTCCGAAGAAAATTTCTATTAACAAAGTAACTCATTTTTGGTCAAAAATTCAATAATCGACCTTATCACAGTGGATTCGGTTTTATAGTAATTGACTAAAAAATATATTTGTAAAACTAATTATTTGATAGCTTTTAAGTAGGGCTTCAATTCTATGTATGAATCAACAATCGATTGCTTGACTTAGTAGGGAGAGGTAGACACGCACCAAATCCAAACTTCTTGGTTTTAAGGTATTGGTTTTAATATGGTTTCGACACGGTTTTGGTTTCGATAGTACTAGTTTTGACATGGTTTTGGTTTCGATGGTATTGGTTTTTGATTGAGCTTTGGTTTTGGTATTGGTTTTGAGATATTGGCAAAGAAGCTGATTTTAAAACATTATTCCTAAAATGCCTTCCGATAAGCTCTTTCATATTTGTTACTTTGAAATGAGCTTCTCGCATAATAGTATACAACGATGAAAAGCAGATGTATTCTAAAAATTATGTTTATAATGGTGAAAATGTTATGTGAAGTACGAACTACATCTTAATCTTGGCAATGTGACCTAAGAATATACTTCATATGAATTAAGTAAGAAGATCGCATTTTATTTACGGCACAGTTTTCAGAAAGTTCGGAAAATTTGTATCACAGTGTAAATACTTATTTTTCGTTTTGAATAGATGATTTCATACAACTAATGGTGTCCTACAAACTCATTATAAAATTTACACGTTTTATGATATTCGATAGTAGATGCTTGGATCTATCTAACACATTGCCAATCGAAAAATTCAATGAAAAATGACTTTTCCGAGTGAAGGACGGTGATTATAGGAATGAATTTATTACGTAAAATGTTATATGAGGAGCTTGAGGGTGAGGGTGTGAGGGTGGCTGGCGTGAGGGTGAGGTTGTCAAAGAACTGCTACCTGTAGGCTGCGGCCAAATGCAACGGACAGCATCTTTTCTCCCTGGATTACTTTCAACATCCAGTAGGCAGTATCCTGTAGACAGCATCGTACAGGCACCATCCTGTAGACAGTATCCTGCAGACAGCATCCTAAATCTATCATATAGTAATAGTTGAATATTTGAAAACTCTAGTTCTTGAGTATTAAAAGTTTAAAATTCGAGTAAAATTTTAATACTCGAATCGAATTAACGAGTTCTACACTACTGTGAACGATGTGCAAAATTTTGATTTTCTGTCAGTGTATAAACAGTGGTCTAAAATCTATTTCGATATTTTCATATGTATGCCTAATTCAGCTGAGTTTATGATGTCTATAGAGAGAGAACTGTATAAATTACATGCAGACAATGATACAAATATAGCAGCGCTTCTTGTTGTTTTATAATAAATCCAGCCTGGAAACTTTTTGTAACGCCCTACGCATTCTAAAATAGATTTTATTCTATTCAACTATCAGAATAAATTAATTAATTTTTTTCAAAATTGAATCAAATAATTAAAAATAATTAAGCATAATTCCGATGAATAAATTAAAATATGAAAGAAATTTAATCGTGCATTCTAATTATAGTCTCAACTTAGATAATGAGAACAAAACATAATTATATATTTTTATAACGAGAAAATAAAAAGAAGATTGTATTATTAAAAAAAATAAAACCGGTAAGTAGAAATTTACTTTCAGTTCAAAACCAAACGAAAGATTTAAAAATAAAATTAATAATTAAAATGTATATCATTTAGAATTATAATTCAAAGAAGAATATTAGCATGACACAAATGTTACATAGAACAAATGAAATGATTTATTGTAATGCTACCTAAATATAAACTTAATATTTTCATCGAAATAAAATCTGAAATTTTGTCACAATTGTAGAGGACATTGAATATGAGATAGATATTATATTTGTATGTTTTATTTTTTTTCTATCATTTTTTTCTCTTTTTCTTTCCATTTTATCTTCTTGGAGTATATATAATTCTCATTAAATGAAAATATCTAGTTAAAAAATGTACTTCAAATAGATTGTCCCTATATTTCAGAAAGTTGCACTTTTAATCCATTAAAATCATAATATTCTCTTGCATTTCTTATTAATTTTGTTATTTATTATTCTTTTTTATTTTCAGATAGTGAAAAATCGATGGATTTATCTCGTTCATTTCGTTTTTGGTTTAAATTATTTCTTTTTATTCCATTTATTATATGTTCCATTTTCATTTTCTATCATTTTTTGGTTAATCGATCATTTCGTCGTAATCTTAGTAATCATATAATAATTTTCATTCTTATTCTCATTTTTTTCATTCAATTAACATATGGTATATGGGTTCTGTATTTTTATCAAGTTGGTAATGCTTTATCATCAACACCTATATTTTGTCGTATTTGGAGATTCATGGATTTTTACATACTTACTGCAATAACAATCCTTGTTAGTTGGGCATCAGTTGAGAGACATATTCTTATATTTCATAATAGATGGTTATCAACAAGACGAAGACGTTTTCTTATTCATTATTTTCCTCTGATTTTATGTGCAATTTATCCTGCAATATTTTATACAATAATGTCCTTTATATTATCATGTAATCAAAAATATGATTATACAATATTATTATGCGGTAATACTTATTGTTTTTATGAGACACAGATAGGTCTTATGTGGAATAATATTGTAAATAATCTAATTCCGGCTTCAATAATTGTAATATTTAGTATTGGTCTTCTTGTACGTGTAATATGGCAAAAACATGGTTTACGTGGCAGAGTTCAATGGCGAAATTATCGAGTAATGACAATTCAATTGTTGTCAATTTCAGCTTTTTATTTTATTCTTTATATTCCATCTATATTATTAAATACTGCATATACATTCGGTTTATCACCAAAGGTTGGTGCCGATTATTATTCATTTATTATATATTTCTCATACAATGTTACAATGTTCATTCCCATTGTATTTGCACTTTCATTATCGGAATTTCGAGCAAAATTGAGAATTTTTATTCACTGTTTTCGACGACCAGAACGTGCTGTTGGACCAGCGATATTACATGCGGATCATGTAATGATCAATCGAACAGGTGCATTGATACCCACTATATAATTATTGTTTTTGTCATTGTAAAATAAAATTTTAAAGTATAAGACCATATTGATTTCAGCTTTTGATGACCAAAGAAATATAAAGATATTTGATTTTACTAAAAGCTTTTTTAGAAGCCATGACACTCTTTTAGACATAAATTTCTTAGCACAAGAAACTATAAAATACACAAATAAATTTTTACAAGTAGTCAGGTCAAAATCGCTCTGTCGTATTAACCAAGATATCGACGCACAAATATGGCACTCTATGTACTAAATCATTGGTTTGCTTTTCAAAAAACTAGCATTTCATGCTTAAATATTCATAATACTATTACTATTGATTCCTAAATTAACTATTTGCGTACTATAAATTATGAAATATGCATTGAATTTAATTGATAAAATAAGAATGGATTGAATGAGTTCGAAACTTCGAATTTACGTGTATTAATCCTTTTTTACATTTAGAAATAGTTTTATCATTACTTGTAAAGTTCAATATTAATAAAAAAATTCATCAAAAGAAATCTCAAAGACTCAGTCAATGGATACCCTGACTCTCTGAATTCTTGATCAAAAAATAAGTATGTAATGATAGGCAAAAACTATCAAGCAATGCAGTACTTCTATTATCATCAAAAGATAGCTCATATTCGATAGTCTATGTAGTAAAAAAATCTCGGTTATAACTCTTGTCGTTTTAAAGAAACTGAAAATTTATAGGAGTAGTCCATTTTCACTTTTTTATAAAATTTTTAGTAGTATTAATTGATATGTACAAAGATAGTTTATACACAATAAGAATCGGCTTTTTTTTCGTACTTGATAATGGTTTCAGATATTAAGGGAAGATATTTATATGAAAAAGCTTCGTTATTATAAATATAATATCTGAAACTCGTATCAAAATCACACTGTGTATTAACCTAGCAAGGGGAAATAAACTCTGATAATTTATTGTAAAAATGTATAGATAGGTGGGCTGTTTGACCAATAATTTCGAGAATGTACAAGACTTATTACTATTTTTATCTTTATTATTGAGGTTTTCTGAATGGAAATGTACCCTCACCCTAGAATATTACAATAAACACATCTAGTACATTAAATTTAGTATAAGCTTAATCATAAAGATCTTTCTTGTAGATCTTAAATATTCAATGTTTCATTTATAGACAATCACTGTTAAGAACAAATTCTACGATTGTGTAGATATCTAAAATGTTTTACCAACAGAAGCTGTAAATTGTACTACTGTCAGTTACTGAAAAGAAGAAAATATAGGATGTTCCAAAAGTCCATGAGGAAAGTAAATTTGTATAATTTCACTTTAGACGATAGATATGTGTGAAGTTTTTTTGATACGAACAAACTTCAGAAATACTATACAACTTTAAAATTTTCGACTAAAATACCAAGATTAGGCTTATTCGGTATTGACATATCACAATAAATGCATATAAATGATAGTGTAAGTTGTAACCAATATAAAAGTCACAAAAACCCAAGATATCGAGGTATTGAAAATCATGGATTTTTGGAACACCATACAATGTTTCAAGGTGTATTGATGTAAACGAGTGATTTTATGCAATATATGAAACTAGTTCACCATCTTATTGCTTTTGAGGGAGGACTTATGTCATACGTAGAACAAGATACTTGATTTTCAAGGTGTATAGAGGATTAAAAATAATATTTTTCTATAGAGGTGATGCTGTAGTTTCAAATAGTATCAACAACAAATTTTATACCAAAATTAAAACGTATCAAAAATAGAAATTATTATACTAAACAGTAAGGATTATGGCAGCTTTTCGGTATCGAATTAAAAAAATTCCAAAAAACTTTAACGATGTATTCATAGAGAAAAATAATTCTTGTCATGAACAGTTCAAACTAAAACCTATTTTAACATAATAAATATAAAAAAATGATATTCATGTTTCAAATACAATCATTAATCGGTATTATGTTCATCAATTTTTTTTATAGCGCTATCTGAAAACACTAGTTAAACTTCATTTTTGATTATTACTCGCATGTTTCGAGCTTAATTTTATGAATTCAATATTGAAATGTTGTCTACAAGCCTTACTTTTTTAGTACGAATATAACGCTTATTATACAACTAGAAGAGTCTGCTACACATACGTATTTATATTTATATTCAATATTTCCTGTTCTGGAACAGATTATTACTTATTTTCCTGATTTCTCTCAAATAATTCTCTAAGGTCTCTTAAAATCATACCAGCATTACGGACAATTCTATACTGCGACTAACTGTCATATAGATTAATATATTCTAAAAGAAAATTTTTTAAAGATATATCTTCAATATACTGATACTGAACGCCATCTTCTCTATTTTAGAAATAATGCGTAAATTTTATCCAATCAGTAATTATGATTTTATTTTAATCAAAAAATTGATTGATTCTTTTTTTTAAAGAAATATCTTTCAAATTAAAATGGCTTTACATGAAGCTTTAATAGCTTTACAAACAGGATGTAGTGGTTTATTAACATTAAAACAAGAAGATCCTCATTTCAAAAAAGTAAAATAATTTTTAATATATGTATTAAAATACAAAATAATATTTTATCTTAGCGTCTTCCAACAATTCCATATGTTCATCAAGGTGAATTAGAAATACTTGATCGACTTACACAACTTGGTGGACATTATCGTACACTTGATGAATATGTTCAAAATATAATAAAAAATAAAACAAGTAAAATTGTTTTATTTAAAAATTGCCTTTTTTTTTATTTTCTTTTTTTAAGGTGGTTTATATATATTAAGTTTTGCTCATGAATTACGTTCAATTCTTCAATCATATCTTCATTGTTTAAGTCAACTTGAACATGAATGTCTTCTTGATACATCTTTAACACTTTCACATCTTTTAATATCATTAAATGATTATACATGTTTATTTCCTGCTCTTGTATCATTAATAAATAATCTTCAATCTACTGGTTATCGTGGTTGTCAAATACTTGATATTATTCGTCGTTGTACATTAGATGGTAATACAATATTATCATCAACAATGAAAAAATTATTATGTGCATGTCATAGAATATTAATTAAACAAATAACATCAATTGTAACTCGAGGACAAGTTTATGATGAATATAAAGAATTTTTTATTGGATTAAATAATAATATTAATGTTGAAGCTATGGGAATGACAACACCGAGTGTTTCACGTATGACATCAACAGTCGTTAGTCGATCACATTCACCAGATAGAGATAGACAGGCATTTATGCAGGTAAATTAATATTTAAATTTTAAAAGAAGAATGATTGTTAAAGACCTATTGTTTCTACTATTCGGAGCAGAAGGTTAAGGAAAGCAAACTCATGTAAAAATTTTAAAAAAATCGAAATAAAGTTGGAAAGATAGGAAACTTTTTTCAAAAATAAATGTAAATTTAAACTCCTAGTTCTCAATCTCTTCTATCAATATACATATCAAATTCATAAAATAATATTTTCTAGACACCACAAAATAATTTTCCAAATACACCTAATTATAATCAATATCAATTAATACCTGATATGCTTCCATCATATATTCCACTTCAATTAGCTGATAAAATTTTATTTATTGGTGAATCATGGCTTTTATTAAAAAATAATGATGATGATAATAATGAAAAAAATTCTTCAATAATTAATTCAATTGATTATGATGAAGAAAATAATCTTTTACAACAACAATTATATTCATTAATACTTACAGATGATTTTAATTTATTTGAATTAGAACGTATTATTGAAAATGCTAGAGTTAATTTATCATTAACATTAAGAAATTTATTTGTTGAGAAATTTCATTTATGTGATGAACTTGAACAAATTCGAGCTTTTTATTTAATTGAACATGGAGAACTTTTTACATTATTTGTTAATCGTACAAGTCAATTATTATTAAATACAAAAAAATCTTCAAATGCTGTTGAAAATGATATTAATGAAGTATTTAAACAATGTTTAAATGATTTACATTTAGAAACTGTATTAACAAATGCTGATAAATTTAAATTTAAACTTACTTTTCCACCTACTGATAATTCAACACAAGTAAACATTTTATTCGATGTATTTATTAATATTATATGTGTGAAATAATGCTAATCATATTGTAAAATAAGGAGGAAAAGGATTCATACTTTAAGAAGATCGAGTATAGCCACAAACTGATTATTACAATAATTAATAAAAATTTAAATTAACTAAGGCTTATTTCAAAAAAAAAGATGGGGAGATAGTAATGCTTGATAGAGATCTAGTAGAGAGCTGTGGTTTTCACCGTTGAAAAGAGCAGATAAAAATCCATCGAACTAAATAAGACAATGGCTGTTAACCTGAATTTTCTAAGGTTATTAGCCATACCGTTCGCAAAGTAACGTGTACTTCAAGCTAACCAAAGTAGTTTACAACGATTATATGGGTATTGAAGACATTTACTGAAAATTTACAAAACTATATAAGGCTACGATTTATATATTTACTGTTAGAGAAGTTTATAAATATTATATTCGACAATTTGGGTTGACTATGACAATAATTTCTAAGAAAAATAACTCTATTTTTCACTACATTTCTTTATTCAACTATTGCAAAAAGTTTCAAAATTCTAATTAAAAGCCGTTGATTTATATGATTCGATGTATTTTTATCTGCTCTTTTTATTGATGAAAACCACAGCTCTTTACCTTGTTCTTATCGAAAGTTATTCAAAAAGTGCCCAACCGCCTCTTTTTTGAAATGGGCATTAGTCAACTTTTTAGGAAATAATTTTTATAAAAACCTATAGCATACAAAGAAAACAGAATTAAAAAATTATAATCTTCACGTTTTCCATAAAGATTGCTGTGACAAATATACTCGTCGTTAACAGTCAAGGAGTTAATATCAATAATTTCGAATTCTGCAGCTAGAAATAGTTGATGATCATCAGTATTTGTTAATTTTCTTTTTTTGTGGTACATTCTCGCCAATAAATTTTTGGCAAATATTACTCGTGTGTTTAGGAATCATTGTCCTGCTGCAAACGCTAATTTGATGTAAAAATGAAAGAATACACAAATAATGTTCAAGTATAGAAACATAATAAGGATAATCGAGATTGCATCGAAACGTGTGAGATATGTCAATACACTTTTCATATTTATGGTACTTCAAACATGAATTTTCTGACGATTTTTAAATGAGCATTTAAATGCTTGATTGGGAATTTTCATCCACCGGCAAACTGTATTAACACTGATCTGTGGTGTATTTTCGATAAATTTTCTTTTATTTCATTAAGAGCCCTTTTTTTGTCACTAAGAACTCGTGGTCAACTGGTTTCATCTCGATGTTTAAATGAGTATGTGTGTTTCATGATGAACAATAGAAGCAGATCGCATGTTCCGATTCCAAAAAGATAAAATTGACATATGATGATTTTCCCAGTTATTGACCAACGGCATAATTGAATGAATATATATCGATGAGAAAAGAAATTACACTTCTATATATATACAACGTATAGTATATCAGTTGAGGGTTTAATCTTCAAAAAATCGCTTCGGTAGTTACTTATAATAATGGAGAAATGAGTTTTAAAAATAAAAATAATATTCAATTTTATTTTACTTCAAAGGAAACAAATGCAGCACGTCGTTTACTTTCTCGAGTTCAAGGTATATCAGATAATTCTTCATTTGATTTTTGGTCATGTGGTTGGGCAAATTTATCAATACAATATAAAGTAAAATATCCAATGAAAGCATTTTTTAGTGAAAATTGTAAACAACGTTATAATGATATATTTCATTTATTAATTATTTTACGTTTTGTTCAAATTGAATTAAATAATTTATGGTTAATATTTAAAAATAAAAATGAACATTTTTTAATATGGCATTTACGTAATTCTATGTCATTTTTTATTGATAATTTTCAATATTATATTCAAATTGATGTATTAGAATATAAATATCAACAATTAATACGTACAATATTATCAAGTAATGATTTTCGACAAATGAAACATTTACATGAATTATTTTTAACTGATATTCAAACACATTCATTTATGCTTTTTTCATCAGCATATCAATCAATAAGAAATATTTTATCAATATGTGTTTTATTTTGTATAACATTAAAACAACAAGAAAATAAAAATAATTTTGATGAAAATATTTTAAAACAATTTGGAAAAGATTTTAATGATGAAATAAGACTTTTATTTGGTACATTAGGAATGGTTCAAAAACATAATGCTTTACCACGTTTAGGTGTATTTCTAACAAGACTTGATTTTAATCGATTTTTAACAAATAATAATGGTTCATTTGGAGAATTTTAATTGTTGATTAAATAGAGACAAAAAAAAACTTAAATCTCTGTTTGTTCTTTACTTTTTCTTTTGTTCTTATCTCTTTTTTTTCTTCTTTTTTGTTGGACTATAAAATAGATAAATATGAATGGTTATTCGACGCTGTATTTTATTTGTAAAATAAATAAAATAATAAGAAAATGAGTGTTCAGTCGGATATTATAACTATTATTAATGGTGAAAGTGAACCTCTAATTATTCCTGAGGAGAAGACGACAAAGAAGAAGGAATGTATGTATTTCGATTGAATTTTATTATTATATATTTTTTTTTTGAATTTTTTTCTAGCGCATATGTCATGGATTATGGCTGCAGGACTTATTGTGAATGCAGCAATGGGTGTAAGTTTATGTTTAAGAAAATTTTTTTATTGAGATTGAATAGTAGTTATTCGTAGAGATAACAAATGGGCGTTTATATTTGATAAAATATGATATCAAAAAGAATATTTGATTAAACAATTTTTAAGGTTATGTCTAACTTTGTTTTTTTTTTCGAAAATATCTTTCATTGAAAAAAATATATCTAATTAGATCAATGTTTTTGTTAATTTCATTTTTTTTTAATGTAATTTATTAATCATAGTTAGGCATATAGTGACCCTTGTTATCGAATATTATCTTGTCTAACAAAACCGAACCTTTATCTTTAAGTCCATTTGAAAATGTTTATACTAGAAAAACTGAAAGAAAATAAACTTCTTACACTTTATTTGTTATAACTTCGAATTTCTTACAAGCTAAATTATTTTAATAATCTTTCTCTAAGAAAAAAAGATACACTTTTTATATTAAACATACTGTTAGAGATATAAATTGTTTTAATTGCATACATAAATGAATATTCAAACAATAATTTTAAAAACAAGCTTAAGTTTTGTATTCTAAGATGTTTATTAACACAAGTTTGTTTGACTAATTCTAATGTATTTCAGTTTTCTAAATTGTATTTGATTGTATATAGACATATTTTATCCACTATCTTCTTATTTTTAGGCTGGTCTACTTAATCTCGCCAAAGCTTATGATGATGCTGGTGGAATTATTATAAGTTCAATTCTTCATGCTGTATGTTTGTTAATTCTTAGTTAGATTTTCTTATTACATTATTTAATTCTCTGATCCTATCTATAAAATAATTTAAATTGATTATTAGGTTGTTGTATTTTTGGTAATTGGTGCATATGCTATTCTATTTGTATGTTGTGATCCATCAACACCATCTTATGAAACATTTGTACTTATGAAATGTGGGAAAATGTGGCAAAGAATTTGTTCTGTTTGTATTATTTTATATATGTAAATAAGATCACTTTCGCTTTTTTTTTGTTAAATAAAAGAGTTTATTTTTAATATAATTTAATAAATTTTAGGTATGGTTTAAGTATAACATTTTTTATTATTATTGGTGATCAACTCGATCGATGTATGAATATGAATTTAACAAAATAAAGAAATAAATAAATTTTATTATTTATTTAGTTCTTACATTTGCTGTTGGTGTAAATTATTGTTCTCATTGGTATCTTGATCGTCGATTTATGATAATAATTACATCAATATTATTAATATTTCCATTATGTTTTTCAAAAACAATTAAATTTCTTCAAATTCCAAGGTAAAAAAATAATTAAATTAATTTTAATCAAACAAAGAAAAACAAAAATTTTTATTTAGTATGCTTGGTGTATTAGCAATAATTTATGTTGTTTTAATGGTACCTACTAAATATTTTATTAATCATTCGACAGATATTGTTACAAAAAAAGAGTAAAATAAAACTAATGTCGGTTCCAAAATATAAGGCACCTGGCTGTTTTTTGAATAACTTTTGATAGGAATAGGATAGAGACCTGGGGTTTTCAGCATTTCATAGACAAGACCCAAGGGCATATTTTTGTAACCAAAATCTTTTTTGAGAAAAATTTCGAAAATTGATTTTTCAAAGGATCTTTGAAAAACCACGCTGGCTCTTTGAAAATTGCTATAAAAGGCTATTGATTTTTTTACATATTCGGATTCAGCGTCAAAAA
>JAJEKB010015834.1:0-46290 GCA_022393335.1 Macrotrachela quadricornifera | reverse complement strand
GTTTGACTTGATATATAAATTGAAAAAATTATTTGAGTGTAAAAAAAATAAGTGAAAAGAACTTTGCGAATATTTATTATTTAAAAATCTGCTCTTGATAAGTATCACTTGTCAAGTAATTCAACATATAATTAAATTCAGTGAAATGTTCCTAGAATATTTATTTCATAAAAAAATAAAATTTACGACATTTCTTTTCTTACACTAAAAAGAAATTATGATTCTTTTACTATCTAATGACGATTATAAAATGTCTTAAATCAATTATTTATTTTCTTGGTACTATAAATTTCAAAAATCAAGATAATAATGTGCATATTCATCTGATAATCTAACTACATTGGATTTATTATTAGGGGTCATAATGTTCTCAGCATTTATGGAGATGACATATTCAATAAGATTTTTCATGTATTGTCTATTTCTATTAGCGAACTACTTTAAATTACATGTACGTCAATCGTGAAACAAAATAAAAAAGGACATACAGAATGCAATATAATTATATTATAATTAGAATTCCATCGTATAAATTGTAGCAGCTTTACGCAAAATTATTCTTTTCTGTATTTTCTATTTTACTACTAACAAATCTATTTGTCATTTGAGAAAAAAGCACACAATCAGTATTAATTTATTGTAATCTTTAAAAAACTAGTGTCGTAATGAATCTTTTGGAATTTTAGATTTAGATATAATTTTACAAACTGCTTAAGTTCTAATAAAACTTAGTTCTATTTTGATAGAAACTAATCCATCTATCTCAATAAATGCAGTGCGAAACACAACATTCTTGTAGTCTTTTGCGACTTTTTTTCTTTTTTCTTTTATAGACGCTTCGCATCTATACAGTAACGCGGCGTGAGTTTTCTTTATATATTTTTTTCTTTCTTTCTTTTTTATATGGTGCGCTAGCTTCGTATTATTGAGTTCGTTCGCGTCTTTTTATTTCTTTTTCTTGACAAAGACGTCCAAAGTCCATACTTTGTGACACAATGATCTGAAGAATGGAACGTCATTTAATTATGGTTCAGACATCAGTAACAAACTAAAATGTCGAATATGATACTTCATTCGCTCAAAATAAAATTCAGATTCGTCGATAAAGTGTAGCGAGACCATTTTTCATGATCGAGATTATTAAAATGAAGCTAGCGTAAACAATTGGCCGCGTTTCTGTCTTGTGATCTAATGAATTAGAATAGATTCGCTGAATAGATAATTAATCGATAAAGCGACATCAGTGATTTGTATGATTTTTTACAACATTCGAGAGAGGCTATTGTAAAACTACTTTATCTATGTTGTTTTTATGATTTCGGGCAGTTTATAGATAGAGAGAATATACGATTCATTTCTGTGAAAATCGATTTCTTCAGGGCGAACGCCAGCACATCGTATTTCACATTTTGGCGAGACGTATACAATTTCGAGATGAAATTTGTATCATTTCTTGTTTGATCGACAATTCGGGGTTCTGCTCGACTACAGAATTTGTCAAAAAAAGACGTTTTTCAATGTGAACTTTTTGTTTTTCAATGTTTGAGATAATTAAAATAAACATAGAAAAAAAAGATAGCGGCACACATTGATAACCAATTGCTTGCACGATAAATGATGGATCTAGACACGCATTTGATTCGAAAGAAAGTCGATTTGAAGTTTATATAGAGGTTTGATATTTAGAGACCGTTATGCCGACTGATATTAATTAGAAAATGAATGACATTTTGTATTTTCTTGTTTTATTTTGAAGCTTTCGCTCAAAACATTTATATTTCATTTAAGAAAATCTCTCATTTATTTTTAGATTTTTAGACTGTTTCATTTTTGTCAACGTATTTATTATAAGCGTACAAAAACCAATATTAAAGAAGAAACGTATAATAAATTGAAATTTATGTTCACAGAAATTCGCCAAGCTATTTGACTTTCTAAAGTTTCTTGCTTAGTGTCGAGTCAATCTTCACTTAGTTGCTACGAAGGCCTGACTCGAAAGAAACTTTTCTTTGAAATATCTCATCAAGTTAGAAGATATATAATTTTTCATTAATGAATTGATAGCGTATATTATTTATATACGTGTTCAATCTCAACGAGAAACCCTATTTCATTTTGAATATATGATTGAGTATCATTCTGTTATATACGAATCATAATATAGTTCGTATACAGTTGATCTAAAATGGAAAGAATATTGTGAAGCTCATTTGTTTTCATCTGATTTTCGTTTTGCTGCAGATTCAAGCTATATATTTTTTTCTTAAAATATTTAGATGATTTAAAACAAGTATTTTCTAGTATTAATATTACATATCGTAAACTACCAATAAATGCTAAACAAAGTTTCGATGAAATGCAGATGAAATTTTTAATAAATAAAGATATGATATATCGTCATTTGCAATCAGTTTGAGGTAGTTTATAATTTTGGAATCAATACTTAAAAGATTTATACGGGATGGCAGGTCAAATAGATTATTCTACTTTATTTATAACATCATCATGTGCTGATTTACGTCGAAAAGAATTTATTGATATTTTTGTACGTTATAATGAAACTACCATTAAAGATTCATGCATATTTGAAGAAAAAAAAAAAACTTCCACGAGATACTCCTGTTTTTAACTCTTCGCATGTTTGAAAAGCGACGTAATATTTTTATGAATTCATTTATCAAAGACGGAGCCAAGTGTTTAGGAAAGCAACAGATTGATTTATTCGTGTTAAAATACAGTTACGAGAATCATCACAGGCACATATGCCAATTTGGGTAGAAGATGCATCTAAATACAAAGGACCTGAAACACATGAAAAAACTCGTGAAGAAATTGTGAAATTTTGTGATAAATAAATTACAACACGATTTTCTTCTCTAAATGAAGATGGTCTATTACACTATCTTATTAAAGAATTACAAACTCATTCTCGTAATCATTCAAAATCTTGTTTAAAATTTTTTAAAACACTTTGTCATTTTGAATTTCCTCGTCCAGTTCCTCGTCATACATTTATATGTGAACCAATTAACACCTATACTAATGAAGATAAAGCCTATTTTAAAAAAATCAAACAAATTCTTATTGAAATGAATGCAACAATGAACACATTAGAAATTGGACCTACGACGACTATGAATAGACACTTCGCAGCCTGTTCATACTAGACCTACTATAATTCATAAACGAGCACATAATACACGATGGGTCAATCAATATAATGAAGAATTATGGAGAGTATAGGATGCTAACATGGATATTCAGTTTGTACATGATCCATATGCATGTGCTAAATATATCATGTCTTACACAACGAGACCTGAAAGAGAGATGAGTTTATTACTTGAAACAACTCATGAAGAATGTCGTGAAGGCAGTATGTCAGTACGTGAAGGGATGAAGAAATTAACCGGTACATTTTTCAATCATCGACAAGTTAGTGTACAAGAATCTGATTATCGTGCTACTAAAATGCCACTTACTTATTGTAGTCGAGGCTTTGTTTTTGTACCAGTACATTCAAATAGTTGTAAATTTTTAAAATCGCCTAGCATGTCGAAACAAATGGATCCAGAAGATGATAATATATACATGTCCAATTTAGCTGATAAATATTTTGATAGACCAATGGATCCTGAATTTGATATTTGTATGGCAGATTTTGCATCAGAATATGAAATAGTATCTATTAATAAAAAAATTAAAAATCCAAAAACACCAATAAAATACTTACAAACACTTAATTTTGCTGTTAAAAAACGTTGTAATCGTAAGGCAATTATTCATTATCCGTATTACAATAAAGAAATAAATAAAGAAGATTATTTTGAAAATTTACTTTGTCTTTATTTACCGATAAGAAGTTGAGATCAACTAAAAAAACCTTCCGAAATATTTTATTAAATAGGTGAATTTTTTGATTTTCAACAGCAATGTATAAGAAAAATAAAAGGTATTGTTCATGACAATCAAAAGAAGTATGAAGCTCATTTCAAAGAAACACAAATGGAATCATTATATAATGAGTTGTCATTGAATATGAAAAACGATGAATGGGCTGAAATAGAACAAGAAGGTAATCCTGATTTTAATATAATTCATTAGAAAAAAAACAAAAATACATTTATTGATTTAAAGCAAAATTACTTTACTACAGATGAAATGAGACCATTATTAGAATCAATGAATGAGGGACAGCAGCAAATATTTTATCATGTTCGAGAATGGTGTGTAAAACGTTTGCATAATCTTGATGTTGAACCTCTTCGTTTATTTATTACAAGAGGAGCAGGAACAGGAAAAGTCATCTATTAAAATGTCTTCATTATGAAGCAACAAAAATTTTTTCTCTTAAAAAATAATATAGAACTAAATGAAAATATTGATAAAATTCATACGTTGATTTACTGCTTTTACTGGTGCAGCAGCTATAAATGTTGGTGGAGTTACCATTCATAGTGCATTTAATATTGAAACACAACATAATAATTTAAGTGATAATTTATCTTATGAAAAGCTAAATAGCTATCGTTGTAAACTGAGTATATTTAAACTATTGTTTATTGAGGACGTTTCTCTTATACAAGCAGGTCTTTAGGGTGCTATGCACTCTCGTCTTACTCAAAGTATGAGTATACATTAAAATAAATCTATTTTTGGTAACGTTGGTATAATTGCAATCGGTGATTTCTATCAATGTTCACCTGTAGCATCTTCAAGTCTCTATTCATCTTTATTATTGTCTGAACATTTTAAACGTGTTGAATTAAAAATCAATGAAAGACAAAAAACAAATATTTTCTTCTAACAAATGCTTAATCGTATACAAAAGCTTAAGAAACAAGAAGATCGTGATATACTTGAAAAATGTCATCAACGTTATTTAAACAAAGATTATGATCCAGAGACACTACATCTCTTTGACAAAAACATTTAGGTTGATGCACAAATTGAGAGAATGGTTGAAACATTTTGTGCTGACATTCGAATATTTTATGGAGTTGATACGAATGATAAAGAAGACCTAATGAAAGTAAAAATAGGAAAAGAGAATGTAAACCAAAGTAATGATAACAAAAAGTATTTGTGTGAGTGATGGACAATCAATTGGTGTTAGAGGTCGATGCTAAGAAAGAAATTTCTCATATATTAATCAAATGGAATACACCTACAGTTGGATAAATTCATCGAGTTACATATCCATATTGTCATGGACAAGGTACAGTATGTGTAATGCGAGAAATTGATACTATTGATCGACAAGATTTTGATTTATGATCAAAAAAAGGAACAAAACAATTTCCTGTACATCTAAGTTGAACAATGACTATACATAAAGCTCAGGCAATTACAGCTGATCAAGTTGTTATTAATATGAAAGATTTGTTTGGTAGTGGAATGACGTAGACGGCATTGTCTCGTGTTCATACTCTTGAAGGTTTATTTCTTACTGATTTACATTTTGGTAAATTATACTATAATGAAAATTTTGATAAAGTTCTTTCTCAAATGAAAGAAATGAAAAGAGAACCATTAATATTTTAGGAATCTTCAGAATTTTTGAATATACTATTTCATAATATTGAAGGATTGAAAAACAATTTTTATGCATTTCGAAATTATCATTCAATACAAAAAACAGGTTTGATTTATTTAACAGAGACACAATTAAGCGACAATACTCGACTCGATCAATTTCGACTTAGTGGATATAATCTCGTTCGCAAAACACGATCATTTTCATTCCAAGGAAATCATGAACTATATTCAAAATGTCCAATAGTTCGCCAGTGGCGACGATTTTTATTGATTTCCAAGCTGTCTTTGACCAACTTTGGTTTGATGGATGCATCGATAAATTACAAAAGTGAGTATACTTAAATCATATCTTAGATGGATAAATACCTGGCTAAGACAGGGACAAGCATATATCAAAATAGGTGGTCAAACGTATAAATGATTTAGTATATCGAGAGGATGTCTTGACGGATCTATACTTTCACGTACTGTATTTCTTAGTTTTTATGCTGATATAGGTGACTTCCTGTCCTTTTGTCTCAGTTATTCCTTTGCCGACGACTTAGCGGCAATGATCGAAGGCAGTATCGATATTAAATACTCTAACCAATGCATCGAGTTTGGACGTAAATTACAATTATTTTTCGAATATCTTGAATTTTATTCGGTATTAACTGTTCAACGTATAAATTATACAGAGATAGAAGCACTTTGTTCAACTAGAGCCATAGTTAGACCAAAATTTGAAATTTGGTATGGTGGAAATAAAATACCGTGGATCAACGAATTTAAATATCTTGGTTACTGGATAACTCTAAACCTCGGTTTTAGTAGTCTGATTAAAAAAAGTAAAATGAAAATCAGACGTCGTATCAATATGATAAACTCTTTTCACTCCTCTAGCACTACTACTTCTCCAGATTTAAGAAAAGCGCTATTTCTATCTTATGTCCTACCCTTGTTTCCTTTTTTTACAGATAAACAACAACAAGATTTAAATCGCTTTTACTATACATGTATTAAAAGAGTATTTTTCTGTTTGCAATGGCAAGATAGCTTCTTTTCATACTTATTCAATGAAATATCATCAGGAGACAGATGTTTAAGATATTGGAATAAGTATTTGTTAGCGCTATCAAATACTATGAATGGCCAGCTAATGTTTGAACAAGCGAATTAAAATGTGTTTAGGAAAGTCTGGGCACTAGGAGAGAATAATATAAAAGAAGTTTTTCGATCAAAACGATACGTAGAATATGTTTCCCTGTTAGAGAGATGTATCTCGTAATGCGCTAGTATACCGTTGAATGAATCGATTTTAAATTACGATTTTGACGATATGTTAACTCTCAGTGAGTTTTCAGAGACTTTCTGACATTCTACACATCTTTGTTCCACTAAAAGTAAAAGAAAATCGTCTCTTTTGTCCATTCATATCAATGTTAAATATGTTGGTTAATGTGCTTTTAGTTTGGAAATTCTCCCATATTACGCTTTCCCTTTTTTTCCATTATGACTTGTGTACTGCTTGGACTTCATAAAGTCGCCAGTTTCTTGCCAATAAAAAATAAACATATTTTTACATTTTCCTAATTATATTTATAATCGAAAAATAAAGTGTTTTCAATCGGTAAACACTTAATGATTTATATTTTAGTAGCATTTGTAACTAATACAAAGTGCTATATCTTCATCATTCATAGATAAAATTCCTAACTATGATTAACAGATTTCATAATATAATTGTAATAGATAATACTGACATAATATCGAATGTTAAAGAAAGACGAAATAATTTTTGCATTTTAGTTATCGATCTTATTATCTTTTATGGCTTAGAATGTTCTAGTATATACGAAAGTTTCATTCGAATTATTCGTAATGTGTGGATAAGATAATATCTAAGTGCATTTGCTTTTTTCGACGTTGATAGAGGTGTTTGATTGGCTAGGTAAAAATTAGTAATACTATTTCGTCATCATTATGAATAATGAAGATTACTCATTCATCTACTATAAAAAGCAATATTTTTCTGTTGGTTTTTCATTTTATACTATTCTTAACATAATACCTTCATTCAACACAAACATGACTACAAACGAACAAAAATATGATGAACAATTAAATGTTCTTCGACAACGTTTTCCACAAGCACCTGAAAACAAAATAAATCGTCTTTTACAACGACATAATGGTGATATCGATAAGGTATGATTTTCATATTTTGAAATATAATTCTATAGCCCGCTAATACCTCTCATGCGGGGGAATGGAGGTTGCTTGGTATTTACATATCAGCGTAAAAAAAAGAATTAAAATTATTTTAGGTTGAAATATTCCTTTTTTTTTCTTGAATTTGTAAATATATATATTTTAATCAGGTTGGTGCACGTCTCGTTCAACGACAATTTCAATCTGATAAATGGGATTCATTTGAAACACGTTTTGGATCAGCAGTGACAGCATTACAACAGGAATATGCAACAAATCAACCATATAAACGCATTCATTTATTAAAACTTATGGTACGTTTTGATGGTGATGTTGACAAAGTTCGAAAATTTTTACAAAAAGTTGAAGAACGACGCCAACGTAAAAATGAAAATCCAAACATATCCAGACGTCAATTACGAGAGGAATTAAAAACAAAATATACTACTCAATTAGCAGAATTAACTACAGCTGGTATTAATGTTAATTCTCCATCGACACTTCGACAATTGGAGAAAAATCAAGGTGATGTTAATAAGGTAAGATTTTTAGAATATAAAAATGATACGATTGAATATTTCAATGATAATAGGTTATTGAAATAATGTCACGTCGTACAGCAAAAAAGGAGAAATTAAGTGAACTTAGTGCAAAATATGCCAGTCAAATTACTCAACTTGAAGCTGATAATATTGGAATAAAAAATAAAAAAGTTTTAGCACGTTTATTAGAAAAAGCTAATGGACAAATTGATGTTGCTAAACAACTTGCAAATGAAAGAAAAGAAAAACGTCAACAAAAAAAAGAAAATAAACATAAACATCGAGGTAAATCGTCATTTACAACAGCTCATACAGATGATGAAAAAACATCAACACATAAAAAACGACTTGAATTAAGCACTGATGATCTTGACAGTCTTAAACAACTTCGTTCAGCTGGTGTACGTGGTAAACCAAGGAAAGTATTATCAATCTTTCATGAATGTAATGATTCAGTCGAATTAACAATTGCACGAACTCAAGAACGGCGCGAACGACATTTACGAAATCGAGAAGAACGATTATTAGTAAGATTTTTAAATATTAAAAAAAATATAATATAATATATTCCTTTTCTTTTGCTTATCAGAAACGTACATTATTAGTTGAAGCTCAAAATGCTTATTTAACATTAAAGAATCAAGATGATTGGCCACATGATATCGAACAAGTATATTTAGATGGAAATAATATGATGTTGGTTGTTAAATCTCTTCGTCGTTTATGTTTAAATCGAGCTGGTCAAAAAATAGAACATGCTATAGGAGAAATAGCTTCAGCATGGAATGAAAAAATACATATACCAAATGTTGAACTTATTTTTGATTCAACACAGCAATTAGATCAAATTGGTACAGTTAAAGTTACAAGTGCTCAACCAAAATATAAAACAACTGATGATATGTTAGTTGAAATAGCTCGACGAAATGAAAATCATGAAAAAAATAAACGTACAATTGTTGTTACATCCGATCGAGCTTTAGCTGTGCTAGTAAGTTTGTCATTTTTTTGCTTTTTATTCTTTATTATAATTTATAATTGTAGTTACATCGTGATGGATGTTTAATTGTAAAACCATATGATTGGTTTGCTCATTGTGCTACAATATTAATACCTGATTTAATTAATTATGAAGAAATAACAGGTACAATGTCAACAGCATCAACACCAACAACAGTTAAAATTCATTATAATTTTGATGAACTTGTTCATCGTATTGCTAAGATTGATATATAAACTTTAAATTTATTTTTGTTTTACATTAATATGTCTTTAAGAATGTCAATTTTATTTTAATTAATAAAATTAATTTAAGCTTTTCAAAAAGTTCTATCTATATGGATAAAAGAGATTTCTTTCTCATAAAAAGTAATATTTACACATTTCAATAGGGCTTTTTTCTGCAAATGACAAAAATTACGAATATTAAGTGAATATCTTTCAAAATGTGATTCGTGTTAATTTGAATTGAAATGTCTCAATATACTTGCAATCAGAGTCGGTCACATTATATTAATGTTTGATTTCAAAAAAAAAGAACATGTGTCAGCATTATATAAGTTTTCGCTATGGAAATAGTCTATTAAAACAAACCAAAACGAATACGTAACTAAAAAGTTTAAACTGACGCTATATGTCTAAGTCAATAAACTTATAACAATTGATATAGCACAGTTGCTTGTATATACCTGTTCATCTAAGTTATTATTTACAATCTCAATGCTTGTATGTTTTTGTAGGTATTGAGATTACTTTCAGTAAAATTATTGAAACAAAAGAATTTGAGCAACAAAAGTACTTGACTCTAATAAATATTTTAAATTCATTCGTCAATATAAGTATTTCAGAATTTAGAAAACTTTGAATGAACCAGATTCTTCTCTATTTATATATATATATACGAATTTATATTTCTGAGGATATTGTTTGCAACTATATAAATTTGCTAAGATTATTTGTCTTCTAAATGTATCAAATTTAGTAATGAAAGTTAGAGTTTTTACTGAACACCAACGTTTACTGAGTCTTTTCCAAGGAGGAAACATCGTATTTTTGTATTTTAAAATATCTCAAAGTACGGTAAAGTACGAAGTACAGTGTTTTCTCCTTGCCTATCTCCAATATCAAGCACAAATTCTATTAAAGTCCCATAAATATTTCTTTCGTGTAAAATTCAAGATTCTGCTTTACGGAGAGAAACCCAAGAATCTCCTAACCAAAAAACTCAAGATCTTGAAATGACGTATTGAAACCATCAATCAAAAGACAATTTAATACTGCATCACCTAATGCAAACATGTATATATCTATTTCAACTGAAATGATATAAATAAAGAACTCACCAGCCAATACAAACAATGAGAAATTTATCCATTTCTTAAAAAAAATTAAATAAAAACCGATTATTCAAACTAGTGATAAATTCTTCGATAGTTTGAACAATGATTGAGTGTTGTCCTAAATGACTATAACGACATTGACGAAATAAATTTATTTCAATAGAATTTAAAGGCCTATATCTATGCATGAGCAAATATTTAAAAAATGAAAAAATTGACATTGTATAACATGAGAGATAATACGAATAAGAATGAGGTCAAACATATGTTTGAAATAAAGTGGAATTACACTAATTCATTGTGTCCATAAGGCATTCACCTGAAAAAGCAGCATAAATAAAACGTGAACAATATCTTCCAGAAGATCATTGAACTATGTAATCAAGTAATAAAATATGACAACCAGATCTTGGTCTTGGAAAAATAACATTTTCTTTTTGAAAATTATGTCTAAAATTAGACTTAACAATAGAATCATATTGTTCAAACAATCTAAAATAATATTCTTTGAAAATAGTGTCTCAGTTATTAAAATTTTATCTCTGAAAAATTTCTCAATAAAAAATTGTATCGAAATCTTTGAAACTCATACCATACTTGCCATACATGTTTTTCTAATAAATAAAATAAAACAAATTTTTGTTTCTTGGTTTTTGTTTGCTCCTAATGATTAGATTCTGTAATATCTTCGGATAATATCTCAGTCGGCAAACTACGTAACCAATTATTTTGTTATGGATATTTTTTGTTTGTTATCATTATCTTCAGTATTTATCTCTGTTACAAATAGAGACAAATTAAATGAATAACGAATTCAAATAGAAGTTTACTTAATTAAATCAACAAAATTACTTTAAAATGAGATCAATTTTCCTTATTGATAAACAAATCAATAATTTCTGACGCAAAAACTATAAAATCTTCTTATATTAGCTTTGAATAATATTAAAAAAAAAGAATTTTCATTTAATTGAAATTTATTATTCAATGAATTTTTTTATAAAGATCGATTAAAATATTTCAACTACTTTATCCAGAAGAAAAAATATTGCGCATAAATTTTCTAATTAGAGTCATTTCAATCTTATTAATTATCGAAGCATTTTGTTTTCAAGTATCTTAAACAACATTTCATTAATCTTTAACGAGATTTATAACAGATATTACTGGAAAAGAACACGACACATCTAAACATTATTATCATTTCAATGTCGTAAAATTCGATAATGAATTAATAAATAGTTGATGGAACACATTCAGTAATTATACTTGGAACAGCTTCAGAAAATAACTCAGCAGTTCGAATACATGGAAAAAATACAATAGATGCAGGTAATAGAAAATAAATAATGAAATCGTGTCATAATATATTCATATGGCAATCTTTTCTAAAAAAATTCATTGTGAAAATTCAATATTTTATAATTAACAAAGATGTTGATTTCAATAAAACTAGTGTTCAACGTTGGTCAGTTTTTTGTGATCTGAACCGAGCCTAGCTAATCAAAATTAGGCACCACCTCAGCCCGATTTTTAATAACCAACATTTTTTGCCCAATCAAAGTGAGTTTTTCAGACATTGACAATCATCTCAGTAAATCTATACATATTCTGTCAATATTGAAAATAAAAAACTCATAATCTCACCTAAAATCACTACTTTTCTGATGTAAAGGTCGGAGATCGTAAGCTTTTTCTAATTCGAACCGAGTGAAACACCGAAAAATGTATTCAAATAAGCATTTAAAAAAAGATTCCGTCTAATCTTCTATTTACAGGTGGTGCAACAATGATACAAATACCTATTCATGACAAACTCGGTAAATGTATTGGTTGCGCATCAGGTCATGTGACACGACCTAATAATATATCAGTAATCAACTCAATTCAAGATGCACTTATTTCTAATACACCATCTCGGTTAGAAGCAGTAGTTTTATTTGAGAATGAAGAAATAAATTTTATATAAAATGAACAAGAACGTAAATATAAATTGTTTATTATTGGTGATCATAGTGAAACATCACCATCATTAGTTTATGATGATTTGATAGAAAAAAATCCAGCTTACAAGGGAACCTTTTCAGGAGTCCCTCTCCGATTGCAATGATTTTTTGCTTGTAGATAGAAAATCGTGTCCTAGTAATAACCCTAAAAAGGTTTGGGTTCCTATTGAGATTTAGTGAAACTATCAGATTTTCAATATGTCTATGTCCAAAAGATCCTTGTAGGGAATCTCAGGTACGAAAAAATCGTTTTTTGGAATTTTAGTCTGGAACTACGCGAATATAGAGGTCCCAACTAGACTAACTTGCGTAGAAAAATCCAGAGCTTTTGAACAAAGTCTCGCCAAGATATAGAACTTTCAAATTTTAAGTCCGTCTTTATAAATAGTGTATATAATATGTATTTCTTTAAAGCTTGGTATCTTGGCGAGACTTTGTGCTAAAGTTCTCAATTTTTCTACACAAGCTAATCTAGTTGAGTCATCTATGTGCGCGGAGTCCCAGACTAAAATCCCAAAAAAAAGATTTTTTCGTATCTGAGGTCCCCTACAAGGATCTTTTGGAAATAGGTGTATTGAAAATCTGGTAGTTTCACCAAATCTCAATATGAACCGAAACCATTTTAAGGTTATTACTAGGGGACGATTTACTATCTACGGGCAAAAAATCATTGCAATCGGGGAGAGGCACTTGAAAAGGTTCTCCCGTAAGTCTTGACGACAATAAATTATTTTGTGAAATAAAAATGATTTCAAAATAATAAATAATTCAATGAGTTACTTGAAAATTCAAATACATAAATTCGATGCACAAATCTTCTCATTGTTTGGTATACATTGCCATGTAGAAAACATATGTGAATACAACGGATCTGATACTAAATAATTTTACTATTTCATCGGTTCACAACAAATAATTGAAACTTATCTTTTTTTAATGTAGATTTATGACGAAAGAAAATCAATCATTATAGACTAAACATGTTTTTTCAAAACAAATCTTCACACTCACCATTTAGAAAAAACGTCATTCGACGTTTCCTAATCTCTGTTTCTTTCGAACTCGTGCTTCGCATCACATATAGTCGTAGTCGAATGAAACTCGAATACCATCTAGTTAGTCTAGTATATTTGCCCAATTCTATGTTGAATTCTATCTTATTTCTATCCTTAATCACTCAAGTCTACATTTCACATCGTAGTTCTGTATTTGACTTATTATTTCCATACTTAATTCCAGAGATCTATACTTATAATCCCTTATTGCTACATTATGAGCTCTTATTTACATAAGGATTTCTTTTTATATTTTATCTGTATATTTATGTGTAGGCCCTTGTGTCGAGCTCTAGTACTCGAACACAGTGGGCAATTTCTACATAGCATATGGACACGACTTATTTTCTGCGGCAATGGGATTTTTTCCATACAAATGTTAGTTTCTACTATTCAGAAAAAATGACTGATAAAAAGTTTTTTGATGCAAAATTTTGGAGAGAAATCCTTATCCTAAATCTTTCTCAAAAAAACTCTTGGAAATGCTAACAAATTCTACATCATTCGATGCAGTTTTTTGCATTGATTATAAATCTGTCATTATCTTTCTCTAAAGGCGCTTCTAAACTGAGAAAATTATGAAAATGGTGAGAAAACTTAGCAAACTGTGGATTTTTCAAAAGTAACCTGTAGGTTCTAGAAATATTTGTAGTAATCTGTGCTAACTGTGGTGAGAGAGGACATATGGTAGAACATTCTGGCAAAGTTTGAATAAGTTTCAAAGTGGGCGCTATTATACAAATTTGTAATACGTATTGTTTTTGGTTGTCACATCAGTCGATTTTTTATTAGCTTATTTTCTACTACACTTGAGTTTTGTAGTAAAACTTTTAACACCATTAAGTAGTCCATATTCTGAAGTATATCTAGCACTAATCGAATCTTGCAAAAGTGCACTTTCGATTTTTCATCTAGTATCTACTTGGTTGCCCAGTGTGCCGGAATCCATATAACCTTTAAAATTTAAAGTGATACTTAAACTTTAACTACTTTATTAAAACATTTTTGAAAGTTAAAATGTCACTTCTAGTCGCAAAACGCGATAGTCCGTAGATTTTAACGCAAAGAACTATATCTTTGTCGATGAGCTTATTTAAAATACTTCTAAAAAATGATTATATATGCTAATGCGTCATTTGAAAAAAAAATGTTCAAGTAAAAAGATCATCATTTTCCTATTAACTAACGTTTGAATCATTAATTTTATAATTTTGTTTATTAGAATATAATTTTTATCAAAAAAATAAAACGTTACATTATGAAAAAATTTTTTTTGTTCTGTTAGTTGAAACAAAGTTTTTCTAAATTTAATTCAAAATTTTATTTTGATTATAACATTGTTCTTATTTCGTGATGATGATTAATTATCAATAATAACTCTAGGAATTAAACCAAGTTTTTGTTTCATTCTATTTTTCAATATATGGCACCATTCAATAAGTTGTTTCCGTAGACATATTGCAATAAGAATTGTTGTAACGAAAGTTAGAATACTAACAATAACAATAAGAACTATAGCAGCTGGCGTAAAACTTATTTCTTCATCAAAACATGTATCAAAATAATAAAATAATGGTGATATATGATAACTTGATCTCGATAAATCTATATTAAGATCCGTTTCTTTTGTATATAAAAAATAATTACGAGATATTTTTTCTGATGGAAGAAATGTATTATTTTTTAATAAACAATAAGGATTACCTAATAATGATGATGGTGGAATAGAATATGGTTTCATTAATAAAGTAAATTGTTCTGATAATGTATCATATAAATATAAATTTATTGCTGTATTATTTAAAATAATTATTGTTTGATTATTTATATATATATGTCGTCTAATAATTGTAAAAAATGTAAAATAAACTTTTTGATTATATGTAGGTGATTTAATAATTGTCAATGATGTATTAATATTTGATGGTATTGAAAAAATAAGATTTATATGTAAAATTTCATCACTATTAGGTATATTAACATCTTGAATTAATCGTGTACGAGAACAATTATGAGGAAAATTAACCATAAATGGTCTATGTGTACATATTTGTTGATTATTAATATCATAATCAAATGTTTTTATGATAGATATACTAACAAAGATTATTAATAAAGTCAATTGCATTGTGTTTAATATTCAATATAGATACTTAATAAAGAGGAAAAAAAACAAATTGACGTATGATCAGTTCCGTAAAATCATCATGCGTGACAGACCAAATAAAAAAAAAAGGTTCTGGTTGCTCGTTCTCTTAGGTAAAAGATAGACACAGAAAAATAAATATTTATAGGTTTTCTTTTTTCGATAACTAATTTTTATTATCGCAAAAATCAAATCATGATTTTTGTATAATTTTACCTGAATTACATGTTGATATATTGGTAAGATAGACAATAAGAGCAATTTTGCACATTTGATTATTTTTTAAGCTGATTATTATACTTAATAATTTCATAAATATTGATATTAAATTTTTATATTATAATTTTTACTTAAAATATTAAACACTAAAACAAGGCACATATTAAATAACTAATAATGTGTAACAAGTTTGAATATCAAAGAAATAAACAATAAATATTTATGAATTTTTTTAATACATAATTTTAATTAAAATTAAAGAAAAAAGATATCTAATAATAGGCACAATATAATATAGTGATAATAAACAATAAATAAAAATGAAGATACATATTTTAATGAAACAATATCACCAGTTAAAGAAAAATATTATCAGAAAGAATTTTTCTTTTAATTTTATTCATATAGATATTGTTAATAATAAAAAAATGTGTACAATTCTCATGAAATTTATTTTCTAAATTTAAAAATTCATCGTGCGACTAGTGCAATAGACATCGAGCCATAGAAAATTTATACATAAAATTTTTAAAGGTTTTGTAAGAACCTTATAAAATAGATGAGAATATTAAAAAAGAAAAAGAAGATCAGAATGGCCTATCCAGATTATTGAATTCGACCGTCGTATACGATGCCGATAGGGTACGTTTACGGTTGAATACATCCCGTTTAAGCTCCGTGTTTCACCGGAACCCTGGTCGAAAATTTCCGACCATATTTACAGCATACGCAGTATCGTACCTGCGTCGTTTACGGTCATATTTATGGTGTAATCTCATTAAAATACAGGCGTTTTCGTACTTTACTATTTCATCTGGATAAATCTTCTTTAATTGAAAGAACAAAAGAGAATTTATATGAGACTAACGAAATTATTTTTGAGATTTTTCTATATTAAAATATTACGTACAATAATGCTTTAGCTGATATTTCGTCTTCTGTGAAGACAATGAAATATAGATGAGAATGAGAATATGTGAAACGCTTACTAAAATAATACCTTTTTTTTTCTAACACCATATCCAATATGGATGAGCGATCGGTCGACATTCCATTGGACATTGTTGATGTTTATCTTGTGTACAATTTGGCCGACGACAACCAACAAAACGTGTTGGTGATTCTTTTTGTGTTGGAAATGAACGAGAATTAGTATATTTTTTACAAAAAAAACTATCATATTCAAGTGTCATTTTATTATACATTTGTGCATGTGGCCAAATATAATCTTCAAGAAAAGTTTGATCACGTTCACCATCGTAACATCGAGCAACATCAGGTGAAAGTAAATAATGTGAAATATTCTTCATTAATAAACGTTCTTTATATAATTTAATTCCCCAAAGACCTCCTAATATTGGTACATCATGTTCAGGATGATCACGAATAATATGAATTGTATGTCTAGAATTTAACCATCCACGAACAATAGTTGCTTCACGTTCAAGTATAGGCGAATCAATATCTCTTGACATATATATATCAACAAGTGGATCAGCTAATGGAAGAAAACGTTGCATTTTTCCTGGTAACCAATTTAAAATATTACCAAAAACAGGAATATTTGTTGAATCACAAAAATCAACATTTGTATAATTATCTTCAATACGAAATATTTCTTCTTTTGATATATTAAATGAATAATAATAAATACGAATAATCCAATCAGGATATTTTTCTTTAGCTTCTTCAATATATTCAAGTAGATATGTTTTTAATTTAGTTAATAATTTTTTATTATCTCTTTTAGATAAATAAGCTGATACACCAATAACACGTTGATGTGGACCACGTCTTGCTGATCGTATACTACATAATGAATGTTGATTTTCGAGAATTTTTTTTACATGTGGATATAAAATTATCTGTCGAGTTGGACATAAAAATCGATCAGTACATATATCTCTTGTTGCACACCAAATATAATGAACGAGATAAAAAAATGTTATACAAACAAATATATAAATGCAAAAACAAAGATAAATAGTTAGACGGCGATATTGCCGTTTTAATCTCATATTTTCATTATCTAGAATAATAAATAAAAATTTATTTTATTCTTTTTATTAAATATCGAAAACTTCGCTGTATATATATAGATTTTTTTTCATATATACGTTGCCAATATATATTAAAACGTTCAAATACATCAATCTGTTTATTACCATAATGTAATGCTGATGCACATGCATATGTATTCGGAATATTTTGATTAAAAAATTCTTCACAATCATCAGTTGAAAAATAACTTATTAATACATCTAAATGTTTGCGTTGAATACCAATGTATTCCGGTAATATACCAGTTACATATACATCAGATATATCAAAAGGTTTTCTATCACGAAAAAAAGTACAAAGAAGTTTTGAACGTGCATCACGATTAATAATATAACCAAAACCACTCATATAATTAGGATAATATTTACATGGATATTCATTATCCGTAACAATATAACGTGTTCCTTCGGATACTGAATCATCAAGATGTCGAATTACTCTAGCTCTACGAATTACATGACCATAAATAATCGATGATGAAGTCGAATCATTACATTCAATTTTTGAGTAATCAATTGTCATATTACTAAGAATAGTATTTATTATATTAGCTAATAAATATGTATTAAGAAAAATATCATCATCTGTTTTGACTGTCATCATTGCTTCTGGACAATATGTTTCTGTCCAATATAACATAGCCATATCTCGATATGTTGATAATGTATAATGTTGTGGTAAACGAACTTGAACAATATCATGATATAATGTTTGTTCAAGATGAATACTTAATAAACGAGTTTCATCAATGTCAATAAGGAAGAGAAGTTTGAGATGAAGATGAGAAAATTTTTCAATAGATTTAATATGAGTAAAATCACCCCATGTACGACGAATAGCACTGCGTGAATCAAAATTACTTGATTTTGAAATGACAAATATAAGAATATGAGGTTTTAAAGAAGTACAAAAATTTGCATTGTCTAATTGATAAGTAAAATTTGTTCGAATAGGTTCTTGTTCAAATAATTGTTGAGGACTAAAAATTAAAAAATATTTTTAAGATTTTAAAGAAAATTTTGTAGATATATTTATCAATATATTTATGTTCGAATCAGATTTTTTTTAAATTTAAAAGAATTTAAAGAGCTTCTAATTTATTTTTCGTATATATTGAACTATTATTATTAGCGCTTCTTTTTTCTCATTTAAGATAACCTTATATAATTATCAAAAACATCTCTAATCTTAAAGAATATTTTTTACGTTCCTATTAATATGATAATTTACCTTAGTCTTCAATGTTAAAATGAAAATTTGATCTGCACATAGAAAAGAAAAACGAGCTTTTATTTGACTTTATTCTTGGGATGGCACATATTTTATTTGTCTGCATGCGTCAAAGCAACGTCAAAATGCACATATTTAATAAGTAAAAAGGACAATTCTGTTTTTCATTGGTTCATAATATGATCGAATAGAGAGACATTTTTTAATTACCATATTTCAATACTATGATATTTATTCTTAATATAAAAAAACGAAATCATATACACATATATATAATGGATTATAAGTATCAAAGCATTAGTTTGCATTTAAAATAATTGACATTATATTTAAAATAGACTTTATTCATGGAATAAAACTAAAAAAAAAATATCGAAAAGCCTTTAAAGAATATTCACTTCATATGCAATTGTATACTTTAGAAAAACGAGGAGTAGTTCGATAATTTTTAATGATATTTTCTCTGAATCATTTTATAATTTGTTTAATACAAATAAATAAATTTATTTATTTATTTTTTATTAACTAACAAGTTCATTTTGAATAAATGACAAGTATATATTAAGAAAATCGAATTCTATCTATCATTATTTCGTAAATAAATGAAATAAAATTTTTTTTTGATTAAATGAAAAATTTTAATTAATATTTTAAAATAATATTAAATACCTTTTATTATGCATGAAATGTTTACGTATAATTTCTTTATCACAATATGTTGGTCGATCTGTATTTTCATCATAGGGAATTGCATGTTGTTTAAAATAACGAAAATAAATAAATAAAATTAGTAAAAATGATAAACTAAAACCAATATATAAATATCGTCGAGTTTGACGTCGTACCCTGATATTCATTTTTAAGCATTGTTTAATCTAGAATATAAATTATAAATAATAACTATTTGTTTTACATATATTCTAAATAATTTATTCTTACATATTTTTACAAACAGTTATAATTTGCTCATTATACATTATTTATAAATTGAGGGTAAGTAGTATCTACATCAAAATTAATCATTTTTGACATGCCTTACACCTTTTATATTGGTGATATATCTAAAACTTTCATTCGGCGAACATACATATGAGTTATGATATGACTCAGAAAAAAGAAAATATGTACGTTATTGACCTATGTGCTGTCGATTTTCTCTAGCGTGTGTGAATCAATCAAGCAGAACTATTTGTGTTAGGACACAGAAAAGAAATGTGTGTTCGATAAAGCATATGGGAATTGTATAAAAATATGAGAGAATTATATAATTTGAAGTGAGTTTTTTTAAATGTATATATATATATATATATATCTCAACAAGTTTAAAATAAATTATTCTAGATTCATAATAAATCTCAAATGGTGAATATTATTGTCATAGTTTGTTCCTGACTATGCGCGCGTTACGTTGCATTTTCTATGTAGTTTTTCACGAAGTGTTTGTAATACTGTTGCAGAACTGAAAAAAAGGCGTTTTTTTTGTTTGGTCTCGTTGTCAATCATAGTAGCTGCCTTGAAGAAAAAAAAAGAGAAAAAAAATTCTTTTTCGGCAGCCTTGAAACATCGTGTCGCGTCTGATGTTTATATTACGGAATGAATAAAATACATTTACTTTAAGTTGAAATTAATGATTAAACGGAAAAAAATGATAAAATTCAATAAATATACAACGATTATTAAAATCATTTAACCAACAGGTAAAGTTTATTTTTGTCTTTTTCTATATGTCAGCAGGTGGTGATTTCAAACAGTTCGATTTTTTTATCAAATTATAGTTCGCAATATCTTGCATATAGATGAAAAATGTTAAATTGATACATTGATCTATCATGATTTTATCAACAGTACAATCTCGACACAAATGTTTTTTTTTCTTTCCAAAATGAACTAACCATTTATTTTTATAATCCATTATGCAGTCATTTCAAGGTAAACAGTTTTTTCATGAAGTATTATTAGAATGCGTGAGTTGTGGGCTTCAGAACAATTGTTTTTATTATAGCGAATTTCGAATATGAATTTATTAATAGTACTTTTTCATCTTGTGTGAAAAAATTTCATCAATAGAAACGGTAAAAGACGATTCTTCTCTAATAAAATTTAATCAATTTCATTGGTTCATATAATGTTAGAAAAGAACGTAAACAGTTACAGCAGACAATCTGTTTTTACAGATATACTATATAAGAAAACTGCATTAGTCGATTTTGATTCATATATATTTGATATCCAGAATATGCACAGAAATCCATCTATAATTTTTTTTATGGATATTGAGGGTGGTTTGAAGAAATTTTTTTAAATGATAAACTTATAGAAAACATTTTTCTATGCCAATTTATCACACTTAATATCTAAATAGACTGTATCTTACCTTTTTAAACATGTCTTCTCACCTCACTACCAAAAATTTCCTATTTATTCCTGTTTCAATAACAGTCGACAAACATATTTCGTAACAAAGAACATATAGAGTCAATAAAAAGAGTAGAATACTAAGTATAATGTCGTATTTTGAGAACTGTATTCTACTACAGCACAATCGGATAAATATTTAATAAAATATCATCATAAGTTGTTCTTGAGACAATAATAAATATAATATTTTCAGTATTAAAGCGAAAAAAAGATGCCTGAATAAGTAAGATAAGATACAATCTATTTAGATATTAATTAAGCGTAACGAGTTGACAGAGAAAAGGATTTTCTATAAACTTATCATCTAAAAAAATTTCTTCGTATCTTCCTCAATACATATTAAAAAGATTTTCTATATTGAATATCTGTCAAAATACATTGTTCAATGTAGTTTTCAATATTCTTTCTAATATAATATGAAGCAATGAAATTGATTGAATTTTATAAGAAAATAATTACTTTTTATGGTTTCTATAGATGAATTTTTTCCGCATAAGATCAAACAGTACTATTATTAAATTCATATTCAAAAGTTGCTATGAAGACTACAACTCATTTCTTTTAATAATGTTTCATAATAAGAAAATCTATTATAAGACGACTGCATAATAGATTATAAAAATAAATGGTTGGTTAACTTTAGAAAAAGGAAAAACATTGTCAAGTTTGCATTGTTAATAAAATCACAATATATTGATGTATTGACTTAACATATTCCACGTATATACTAGGCACTATGAGCTATGATCTGTCAAAAAATAATCCGACTGTTTGAGATCATACAGCTGTTAAGACATCGAGAAGACAAAAAAAACACGTTATTTATTCATTAGATCATCTTGAGATTCATTCTATATTAATAAAAGAGGATTATGGATACAAATTTGCAGGAAAAATTAACTGTAAATACGAAATTTGAAAGTCTTTAGAAATGTCTGATGATCTTTACAGAGATTATTTAGTAACAAGAAGATCGTTGTGGAGGAAAATCTATGTTTTTAGAATCTTTGAACTATAAGCTTTTCGCCATATATGACAAATATAAATTATAATATTTTCTTCTAAATTTTAAGGAAACTCAATTAGATTCATGATAAAAAATATTTATAACCTTCGATTAAACCTTACTTTGACTTATCAAAAAGTGTTTTTGATGTCACATGAAATCTGGAAACATAAATTCATATAGGATACTAGATTATGTCATAAATAAGTATTTTCATTTTGTTTCAGCAAAAAATTATTTAAGTAAAGAACTTTGTAAGAGTAGTATAGTAATTCTTTTTTTGAAAAATATTATATAAATTCAACATTTGTAATACAAATCGTTCAGTTCAATATGAAATCATGAAATCAACAACGTAATAAATAAATAGAAAAATAAAATTTTAGCATCAAAATATTTGACAGCAATTCATATCTACAAAATAATAAACTTATTGTGAAAAGTAAACATGTACATTGTTTAATTTAACTTTTTGACCAAACTTAAGATTATTTTATAGATAGTAATTAATATTCCACTAGATGTCTCTCATATCTATTGAATTATAAGACTCGCTATATGAGTTGATATGTAATTGGTTGCAATTACTCGTTGTGATTGTATTTTTTTGTTTTGTTTTGTCTATTACTTGTTCCAAGTATCAGTTTTGTTTTTCTTCAAGAAAATTATTGCATTTTTTCTTCGCCAAAAAAAATGAGCAATCGATCACGAAATAATGGTGATCGTCGTACAACACCACCTAATGTTGATATTATGTATTCACTTAAAGTTGATAATTTAACATATCGTACACGTGTCGAAGATTTACGACGATGTTTTGAAAAATTTGGTCCTATTGGTGATATTTATATTCCTCGAGATCAATTTTCACGATCAAGTCGTGGTTATGCTTTTATTCGGTATGTATGCCATTTGATTAATCATAAATTTAATAAATAATTTATTCTTTCATTTTCAGTTTTACGAAAAAACGTGATGCAGAAGATGCACTTGATCGTATGGATGGAATTGATCTTGATGGACGTGAAATACGTGTACAATTTGCTCGTTATGGTCGAGCTTCAACAACTGATAGTCGAGAAAAAAATCGTCATCGACGGTAAGAAAATTGAATTAATAATATAAAATAAAAATAATTTTAACTACAAGTTTTCCTATCTGATTAGAATAAACAAAATTGTTTATCTCTATTCACACAGGTATTCTGCTGTACAAAAATGCTGTTTCCAGAATGTCTAGAAATAGACAAAATTCGAGAAAATAAATAAATAAATAAAAAAATATTGGTTTATCCCGGTGTGTGTATGCTGCATTTTTCATTTCATTCATTCAAACTAAACAGAGCGAGATTGCAGTTATATTCCAGTTGATTTAACATATTCGATGTAAGATATATACATATATATTTCATCGAATAGACTTTTCTTTTAAAGTAACACATTTGTATATTATTTTAAAAAAGATTATTTTATTATTAATTTAATGAATAAGAAAAATAAAATTTTTTTAATTTTAATATTCAATCTTAGAACACGTTCTCGATCAAGATCTCGACGACGTTCAAGACATCGATCACGTAGTGGTAGTAATCATCGACGGTTGGTTTTAAATATTTTATTTAAATATTTTAATAAATTTTTATTAATTTAGATCACGATCTCGATCATCACGGCGTTCTCGATCAACATCACGGTAGGTTTTGTTTTGTAAACATATCGAGAAAAAAAGTATTAAAAACTACTACAAAACTAAAAATAAAATATATCCTTTGAATTCTTTTCTTTTATTTTATATACAAATAATACTTTACTAGAGTATGCAAGAATGTGTGGGGAAGGGTATATACTAATAGATTGACTATATATAGATGAATCATAGCTAGATCTTAATGAGAACTAAACAAATGTACGTTTCCATCGCAAAAAAAGCTTTTTTTTCGTATGACTAATAATTAATATTAACTATCATTCATATCGTATTATCACAAAAACTGATACACTGTTTTATAATCACTGAGAATAAATTATTAATGATATTTTTCTAATTTTGTGATCTATCGATTATATTAATGCTACATACTACAGTACAATAGATTCTATTCATATATGTACAATAATAATTAGTAGATTTATATACAAGAAAATGCTAAAGAGTATAATTTCGATTATTGTGAACTGTATTCGCAGATATTAATGAATGATCTGCTTTGCATGAGAAACAAAGATTTTACAAATCTATCAAATACAAAGATTTACTCGTGTTAAATTCTGTTGAATAATATATAATATCAGTAATTTCTTTTGGAGATGTTTATAAAGAGATTCTAATATACAGTTAAACATGATTTTAATTTTTAATACTTTGAATTATACTAAATAAAAATCCGAATATTCGATATGATATATTTTGAGATTTTTACCATATTAAAATTTTTTTTTAAATAAACTTGAAATTTTAATTCTATTGTTTCTATTTTAGTTCTAAACGAAATCATCATAAAAATGGTGAACATGATCATCGACAAGAAAAAAAAATCAAATCAGTTTAAATTGATTAAAAAAAAAATCTAATTGTTTTTATAGTTATTTGACTATATATATGTGTATTGATCCATTTTGATTGATTTATTAATAAACATATGTTCATATTTCAGATATAATCGTTTTTTTTTCTTTTTTATTCTAATTTTTAAATCAATGACAACAATAACAAATGATCAGGTGTGATATGAAATAATATGATTTCTATGTATTATTCAATTCCGATTGTTTAGCAAAAAAAATGTCGAGAAGATGCAGATGCCGTAGAACTTTTTTCTAAACGATATTATGAAATATTTGATACACGAAGATATGTAAGTTATTATCTATATATATATATATAAAGAAGAAAGTTTGTTTGTTCGTTATGTATTTGGACACAGTACGAGAATATGCAATAAAATTTTGTACAGAATACCCTTTCGACTAGAGGAAGGTCATAGAATAGTTTTCGACCCAAAATTTTCATCTTAACGGGGATGTTTGCTCTCTCCTACTGTTGGATTTATTATAGTAAATGCCTTTTACAGAGAATTTGTACATATTATTATTTTCTCAATAATTCAAAAACGAAAGTATATAAAAACATGTGCTTTTTACCATTGGTCACGCCACATTTTAGGATAATCCAAAAAAAGCGAATAGAATGTATAAGATGACGCACAACCGTACGATTGAAAATATCCATCGAATAAAGAAAGTAAAAAGTGAGATAGAATTTTATTACTCATAATTCATAATCTATTATGTCAAGAAGTTGTGTCTGTCTGTCTGTTTTTTTATGCATTTAGACACCGCACGAGCTAGAGGTGCCAAAATTTTTATGGAATACTCTTAGGCCCTGAGGAAGATCGAGAGGGTTGGGCTGAAATTTCACAAAGTTATGATACATTGCAATTTTTCCCAATCTTTCAAAAACTTGAGAGCATTTGGTGGCATTGTTAGAGTATTCATCTCTTAGTGTCACTTTTTTGCACTGGATGTTGGTATAAAGTATGGTAACACGCATAATTTAACCAACAGACAGTCACATCCTCATACTATTTGCTAAATTATCCGATTTAAAAATGAATGTAAGTGTATGTACGGCGGGATATGTAGTAATAATAGATGAAAAGGTCTTAAGCAAGCCTTCTATACATTTTTTGTCGTTTTCTGACATGGTAAGATTCCAGTATGGATATTTCCTGAGCAACGCTGAGTACTATCACTAGTTTTCTTATAAAATTAAAAATATTTTGATTTTAATTTGTTTTTTTTTTAAAAGGATATTGATAAATTTTATCAAACAGAAGCAAAATTAATTTGGAATGGTACAGAATTAAATGGTCGTGGTGCTATTGCAAAATATCTTATTTCATTACCACCAACACGTCATAATATCTATTCACTTGATTTTTTTCCTATGAAAGGTAAAATAATTAAAATATTTTTTTAAAATAATTAATTAATTTTGTTTTAGATTTATTTCCAAATGAAATAACAACTTATCAAGTATTTATTAGTGGTGGTGTTGCATATGGTACACCAGAAAATACATCAATTCCTAAAGAAAAACGTCTTTTTTCACATATATTTGTATTAACTGTTGATGTTAATTCATCAATATGGGTTATTGCTAATGAATGTTTTCGTTTTCATGAATAAATTTTATTTTATTTGTTTTTATTATATACACACAAAAAAATAATATAAAATAAAATAAAATAAATACATTTAGTTTATATTGAAAGTAATTTATTAATATCTGTTTCGATTTCTTTTGGATGTTTAAATATTGTCCAATGTTGTTTTGGTACATTTTCAAATGCTTTCTTATATCGTTCGTCACATTTTGGTAAACATTTTGGTGATTGACAAACGTCATGAATAAATATATGAATAATTGATTGAGAATATTTTGTATATAATTTGGAATAAATTTCAGGATCATTTTCACCTAAAAGAATAAAAAAAGAAAACGTAATTTTTTTTTAAAAATTTCTATAAATTAAATTAAACCTGAATCACCAACACAAATATATTTTCTTAATGGATAAGCATCAATTATATCTGTAATAGCATCAATTTTATATGTCTCTGTTATATTAAAAAATTGTAAACTCCATGTAAATTTTCTTAGATTAATAGTACCCTTTGGAAATTTATATTTTTCAAAAAAACAACGAAGAGCTGGATATCTAAATACATATATATTTTTTTTCAGTTCTTTTTTATTAAAATTTTATATTTACAATTGCCATGGGCCTGCACTAACATAATGAAATTGACATTTTTGTTTATTCCATTTTTGAAAAACTTCACTCATACCTTCAATTGGTTTAAAATAACTATAAAAAGTATGTTTTAATAATAATGTTTTATTAGGTACATTAGAAATTTTAATTGTATCATCAATATCTGATATAACACTAATACCATGTGAAGCAAGAACATATATTGTACATTTAAATGTTTTATGAATTTCATCATTAGAATTTTCTTTTGTTTTAATAACTTGTATTTCATAATCAAATTTTCTGTCTTTACAATTTGGATGAGTTGTTGTACAAAGTGATTCAATTTCTTTATCTGAAAATTCAAGATGTTCTTCAATAAAACCACTTTCATCTGATGGTTTAAGTAAATGTTCAATATCATTTATAATTGATTTAGTTGCAATTTTAACAGCATTTCCAACAAAAAATAAACCTAATCGACCAGGTGCCTCATTAAATTCATTAGATTTTTTGCCTAAATAAAATTTATAAATATAAATTTCAAAAAAAAAACACAAGACAAAAGAAATACTAACGTAAAATTTCTTCATCTAGATCATCATTAGAATTGTTTCTTTCATCTTGTTTTACTACCTCGTTATCTTCTTTATTAGTAGTATCAGTTTCATCATATTCATTTTCAATAATAATGGCATCAATACTTGGTTCAAATTCTTCTGTTATTTTAAATTTATGATCTTTCTTATCATTTAACTTAATAGATGCTTCGGTACTGACTTCATCTGTTTGTTTTTCGTTGCCATTTGTTTCATCATTTTTATTACTCGTTAAAAAATTAGGCAATGATGGAAGATAACTTGTTAATGATTTTGTTTGAAATGGGGAATATATCCAAGCATTGATATATACTGACCAAATATGTTTATCTGAATCAAATTTAGCTAATGTTGGAAATGGTACAATTAGTTCTTGATCAGTAAAAACACGATTCGGTGACCATTGAGTTGTAGAATCTTTTGTTGGTGTGACTGCAGTGAAATATTTTCGTAAAGATGAAAACATATGATGCAAAATAAACTATCAAAATATAAATACATTACATTAGTGGAGAATAGAATAGAAATAGTAAAGAAAAGAAAGGAGAGAGACTATACCTTTCATTTTTTTTTTCTTTCTTTGCTCATCTATGTATTGCATTTATTACCCACCCGTTAATTGGTAAATTATATATAAGAAAATGTGCAAGGGGAGGCGGTGCATTACTATATCAAATCGTCATTCGATCGTTCGTCATATATGATTGGTTTTTTGACATTAGATATGAATGTTGAGTCAATATTTAAACACACTATTGTTTTACTTCATTCAGATTGAGGTAACTGTATTGCAAGAGAACAACTGATTTATTAGCACGAATGTATAAGAATGAATTCACAAGATAATAAAAATCTCTATAGACTAGAAAGAACATCGATGGTTTAGATCGCAACAAATCGCATTATATACATTAATCCTAATGAACAATCATAAGAAAAAAAATGTAATGTTATTAACTAGTAGTATTATTCATGTTTTCAGTTTTAATGACGTTTTTCTTCTCGTCTTTTTATCGATGATTATTGCAAAATAAGTAAATCAACAGAAAACAAGAGAGAGCGATCATCTTTAGGTATGTAAAATTGTTGAAAGAGCACCCATGAGAGTTCATCAAGAATTAGTTCAGAGATTAAAGTAAAGATAAAAATTAAAGTTTTTCATTTGATATTGTCGTCTTGTTTAGTATTGTCTAGAACCTCTAAATTTATTTTTATATCACATGTTATGAAACTTCTCAAAAGTTAAGTCTATCCTACTTTTGACTACTCATGAGGCTGCGTGAAGAAAATTATTAACAATCGTTGATATAAAATTGAATTTTTTTTAGATGACATTAAATTTATGAAAATTTTATATAGGGTATCAAACAATAGAGCATCAATATTTGAAAGAGATTCACTATTTACATATTATATTGCAATGTATGAAACTTGAGTTATTTATCAAATATTGCATATGATTAATCATTTTTCAAGTAAAACATGCGTCAAGTGTTTGCAATGTGTCAGCTGTACATTCAGTTATTTTAAAAAGAGTTAACACCATATGTCAAAATATATTATGTAGTTATTTTCTTTTCTATAAAATGCTTGAAAAGAACCAGTTTTTCATCGAGACAAAAAGAAACAGCTCATGATATTAAACAATAAGACAGCATTTTTTAGAAAAAAATTATTATGCATGTTTTCTTTTCAATAATAAATGACATTTTTGAGATATCATGAAATATTCAAAATATTTTTCATATATATATGACAACTTTTAATGAATGTATATTCTTTAATAACTATATAATGAAGCCATATGATTTCTTATTGACATGAAAGTCATGATCTGTTCTTCTGCTAATTTCTGATCATGTTATAATCGAAGTTTAAATTTCATGCTTGTATTTATTTATTTTTTTGTTTAAAATAAGAATTAGATATTTCATGAACATCAAAGAAGTATTCTGTGGTACACTGAATAATAAGTTTCATTTCTTATCATATAAAAATCAGTAAATTGGGATTAAAAATAAACTATGTGTAGATATATAACATAAGAATGTTAGCCATTAGTCTAATACAATTCAACAGCTTCTATGACGTATTCTCTCAGAATTGATTGAGATTTTAAAATAAATTCTGAAATTAATAAGATTGTTACAAAAATATATGATTGATCTGTCAATGAATATACACAGTAGAAGAAAGTTAATTAAAGCATTATATCTTTTTAAATTAATGTGATATCGGCTGAATCAGTTTACATCATATACGGTGGGAAAATTCTATTTTCTAATAATATAGGAGAAAACCTATTTCATCAAGCATTTTATTAAAATGTCTTCTTCAAGTAACATTTCGAAGAATAAAATGAAAAATGAACCAAGCAAGAATTCGAACTTTTGATGTGTTATCTCCCAAACAAATATTCTAATCACTGAACCATCCCATGCTACTAACTAGTTGTAAAAGTCTCTGAGTATTGATTACTAATATAGGTCAATCCCCTTGTTGTTTGAATAATTTCATTCAGAAAAATTATACGTAGATGTATAAAAATAAATTACAAAGGAAGTTATTATGTTTTGAATGAGCCTAACATACAAAGAATCAATTCAATGAAAAATTATTTGTTGCACTACAGCTGTATAAGGATAAAAAAGTATGAGAAATTTTCAATCAATGTATCATAGATTTGCTGATAAAAATCGAGGCAGTAAGAGGTTTTTTGATACTATGGATATGTATACAAATAAGTCCTCGGACTGATTAAAATATAGAAAATCGATTCAGGAAGAAATGATCATTGGTATTATACGCAAGTATTTTTTGTTTGCTAAAATTTTTTCAAATTGAATAATAATTAAGAATAAATTATGAGTAAACAAAAGAAGAATGAATCGAACAAGAATTCAAACTTTTGATGTGTTAAATAGAGATAAGCGCTGCAACTGTTGAACTATTCGGTGTAAGTGACTCGATCTAAAAATTTGTGAGTTTTGTTTATCAATATAGATGGATTCCACTATTGTTCGAATAAGTCCACTGGAAAAAGAATCAATCTAGTGAGATATTAATTCGTGTTAATAAATTAAATACACATAAATCTTACATTATCTAAGTTTGTTTAGAATAAATTCATTAGAAATAATTTGATTTCCTAGATATGAGTTTAATTAAACAAAGTGCTATAACAGAATGCTATTTCTAGAATAGATCTACTAAGAAAAAAATGCATACCAAAATATATTCCAGTTAATTCAGTTGTAAGACATAAGATTTTTGGAATATATAATATGGGAAAATACATTCAGGGTTTTGAAACAAATTCAATAAAATCTCGAAAAAATGAATACCAATAGCTCCTCACATGATTACTTTTATTACTAGAAGAATATTCCTTTTTGTGCTATATGACAATAATAAGTATTTTTCGGATCCTATGCCTTTCATCGACAGAACATTTCGTCGACAAATTTTTATTCAGAGAATATTTCCTGTAAAGTGAATTATTTTCTACTGATTGTTCCTATTGTCAAAAGACAGATTTAAAAGTGTCTTCAAATTAAGGTTGTTCCTTTGCTGACGATCGATGAATTTCAGGAAATCATTAAACAGAATTCCATGTTTTTTTTTCAAAAAGCAGTGTCTGGAAAAGTATTCAATTCACACTAGACTATTGCAGATCCTTCGAATCCTCTTTAGGACCACAAAGAATCAATCAAAAAAATCAGCGCATTTCTCCCACCCTCACGTTCTGAGCGTTCTACATGTTCCTTACCCTTACCCACACCTTTTTCACGGAGCATCCTACTGGCTCTCAACCTTACCCTCATCCTCAAGATAAATAAAAAATACAACAGATGAAAAATACATTTGCTTATTAATTTGAGAAAAAAAAACGTCGTTTAACTCCACTATCAGTATACTATTAGAAATTATGTATGTAGCTTAACTAAACTATCAAGGCCATTGTTCTCTTTCCTATTTGTTGTGCAAGAACGAATACCTTTTTTTTATATCGCACCTTTGTTTTTACTCTCGTTCTTTACCTTTGTGATTCACTATGTGAATCATATATGTGTTGTAACCGCTGATACGAAATTTTCTCTATTTTGACAAAACAAGCGTCATTAAAATAAATATTACCGGTGAAATCGGAGTATAAAAACGCAAACAGAAAGACTCTTTTTTCACTTTTTCCTTTCATACATAAATAAAATATGGCTTCATCAACATCATCAAGCGCTCCAGGTTTTGAACATTTTGGTCTTAAACTTTACTCAACTGTTAGTCAAAATATGAATGGTCAAAATGTATTTCTTTCACCAGCAAGTATTGTTCTTGCTATGGCAATGTGTACAGTTGGTGCTCGACAAGAAACATTAAATCAAATGTTACATGCACTTGAAGCATCAACAACAGAACAATTAACAAAAACAGCTGAACAAGTTATGCATATTTTTTCTATTGCTGATCAAGATAAACAAGTTCAACTTAAACTAGCTAATCGTCTTTATGGACAAAAAGCTTATAAACTTCAACAAGAATATTTAAATCTTGTTCAAAATTCTTTTCAAGCTGATATTAAACTTGAAGATTTTGAAAATGAAAGTGCAAAAGTTGTTCAAACAATCAATTTATGGGTAGAAGAACAAACAAATAAATTAATTCAAAATTTACTTTCACCAAATGATGTTACACGTGATACACGATTAATCATTGTTAATTGTATTTATTTTAAAGTAAGTATTCAATTTAAAGATAAAGTATAAAAAGTTTCTTATTTGTTTTTTATTTTGATTAATAGGGTACATGGGTAAAACAATTTAAAGAACATGTAACAGCTCAAAATGCTGATTTTCATGAAGCTAATGGTAGTATTTCAAAAGTAAAATTAATGTTTCAAAAAGAAAAATATGCTTATGCTAAAAATGATGAGTTACAAGTACAAATTGCTCATTTACCATATAAAAGTGATAATAAGGATGTTCAATTTGTTTTTACTGTAATCTTACCTAAACAAGGTGTTCAATTAGATAAAATCGAACAAAAATTAGCATCAAAACCAGATTTAATGCAATCATTATTAAGTCATGAAGCTACAACAACAGAAGAACTTCTTTTATATTTACCAAAATTTAAAATGGAAGCTACATTTAACTTAAATGATGTTCTTCAGCAACTTGGAATGAAACATGCATTTGATCCTGCTAATGCAGATTTTACTGGTATTGTTAGTAAAGAAGATGATAGTGCTGGCTTATACATCAGCAAGGTAAATAATTTATTTATAAGAAAAAAACGTTAAATAATATGATATTATAGGCTATTCATAAAGCATTTATTGATGTAAACGAACAAGGTAAGTTTGTGTACTTCAAAAAATAATTTTATTCAAAGAAATAGAAAGAAAATTAATTTTTTCTATATAAGTTGTAAAAGTTCTAGATTATTATCATTAGATCTTTATTGAAAATGTTCTATTCGATATATAATGAAGTTTAAGACTAATCGATTATTTTTCTTTTTCGTACAAGAAATGATTATGAAACATGATGAAAATGTTTTTATTATTTGTGATATAATACAAAATGCACTACCATTATTTCCAAATGTTGAGCTTCATCCTTTGCTCATAAATAGGTTTTAGAAATACTAAGAAGATCTTTAAAATGTTTGAACTCATGATTATGTCGAAAACTAGACGTTATCTTAATGTTTGTTTCCACTATATAGAAAAAATTATGCGAGATCAATGATGCTCTTCTTTTGAATCTATAGTACTTTATCATCTAGGCTAGTTAAAATTTTAAATTAGAATATACTATTGGCTTTGACTAAGTTGATTAGATATGTGTACGAAATGTTTAAAACCATAGAAAATAAGACTTCAAACAAAGTCATCAAAGGTCTCAGTCAGTTAGATAAAATGAGATATTCAGGAGTGCTAGGTTATAATCATCAGATCATGTTCATATAAATTTAGCTGAACAAGCGAAAGTAGCTCGTTGATTTGATATGAAACTTTCATATATCTAATAGAGAAACAACAAAAAGGTCTATTATTTGGTAACATAGATACGATCATATCTCGAAAGAAAATAGTCATGAGCACAAACACTTTTTGAAATTTCTTAATATCACTAAAATCATTTTCAGTCAAAAGATGAAATTAAAAGCTCAAAAACAATTAAAATACGTCCTTCATTTGTAACATAACAATGAATCATTATAGATACGATTTCATTCTTTTGATTCATTCATATCTAAAACAATGGAATATTTCTTAGCCTTTTATTTTTTTTCTTCAAGGTTCAGAAGCAGCAGCTGCTACTGCTGTAAAACTAAAACTTGCAAAAAAACGCCGAATAACATCACCAATTGAACCAATTGAATTCAAAGTTGATCGTCCTTTTCTTTTTATGATCCGAGAATGTCATCAGGATATTACTCTATTTTCTGGGAAATTTTTATCACCACCTACATCATAATATAATTTTGTTTATACAAAATAAAATAAAATTTCTACACTATGATTCTCTTCGTATTTTTCTTTTTATATTATCTTTAACGAGTACTTTTCCTAAGGCTGTAAAAGCAATTCATTTCCTTTGAATATAGCATAGGAATGAATAGAATAAGTTAGTAAAATTTGTTTTTTTAATTTTCAATTGAATTAGGTTCGGAAGCAGCAGCTGCTACTGCTGTAAGACTTACAAAAAGACGTCGAATAGCTTCATCAATTGAACCAATTGAATTCAAAGTTGATCGTCCGTTTCTTTTTATGATTCGGGAACGTCATCAAAATATTACTCTATTTTCTGGAAGATTTTTATCGTCACCTACATCATAGTAGAATTTTCTTAATATAAAATAAAATTTAATTTATATTTTATAATTTTCTTCATATTTTTCCTTTTGTACTATTTTTAATGAATAATTTTTCTAAGATTTTAAAAATAATTAGTTTTCTTTAAATATAGGATGAGAATTATGAGAATAAATTAGTGAAATTTACTTTTTAATTTTCACTTGGGTTAGGTTCAGAGGCAGCTGCTGCTACAGCCGTTATTATGCAAATGGAATCATGTGAAATGTTCCAACAGCCCGATCCGATCGAATTCAAAGCTGATCGTCCGTTTTTATTTTATATTCGAGAAAGTCGAAAAAATCTTACGCTGTTTGCCGGGAAATTTCATACATCGACAACTTTACCGTCTTAATATATGTTGTAATAGTTGCTTATATTAATTTTATCAATAAATTGATCGAAAACAGTTTCTTAAAGATAAAGAATATATTAGATTTAAAAGATACTTATATATGTTTATTGAAGGCTTTAATATCTATCGAAAGATCTTATTAAAAAATTATAAATTTTTGTTTTTTTTTTTAATTTTTTCTATTGTTTCATTTAGGATCAGTAGCAGCAGCAGCTACAGCAGTTGTCATGACACGTTGTTGTGCAGTGATGAGGACAGAACAACCTATTGAATTTAAAGCTGATCGACCATTTTTATTCTTTATTCGTGAAAGTCGAAACAATGTTGTTTTATTCAGTGGAAGATTTATTTCACCACCATCATAAATAAACTATTTTCAATTCTTTTGTTTTTTTTTATTATCTTACATTCACATAAGACTAATTTTTAAACAAAATTCAACACTAATTATTCACTAACTTTAGTTTGACTATTTATCCTTGCAAAGAATTAAAATGTTTATAATCAAATTTTATAAGTAAAATTAAAGAATAAATTAAACAATTACTTCAATTTTTAAATATGAATATAAATTTGATTCTCAACATTGAAATATTGTTAATATGAAAATGAAAAGTTCGGCAATGTAGTTTTTCTGCAATGGCCAAATATTGCCATAATCACTATGTCTACCATAGAGACATCTACAAACTAGTTTTTTCTATCATGATTACTATTTCTTTTTCATCGTTTAGTAGATGAATTAACTATAAATGACAATATTAATTTCATGTCACTAACAAGTAAAATGCTTTAACTAAGAATAGAAGACCTAACGAAATTCAATCTTTTGAAATTTTTCATATCTTACTGGAACTTATAAAATAATAAAAATATTGATGATAGAAAAAAAAGATGTAAAAGAGCTAGTACCCAGACAGACAAAACCTTTAAAAAAACGCGTTAAAACGCGTTAAAACAGCGTAAATACGGCGTTTTAACGGTAGACAAATCGTAAAAACGGCGTTTTTACGTATCATTAACGCGGAAAAACACGTATAAATATATTTTTTAACGCGTTTTTATTATTTAAAATGTGCGCTTTTCCGTTTTTTTTAGGCGTTAAGTTCTTAACGCGTAAGAAAAGGGAAAAGCGCACATTTTAGGGCAGAAAAAAGCGTTGAAAACTAAATTTATACGCGTTTTTCTGCGTTAAAATGTGTGCTTTTTCATTTTTTTTACGCGTTAAATTGTTAAGGCGTAAAAACTATGGAAAGCGCACATTTTAACGCAGAAAAACGCGTATAAATTTAGTTTCTAACATGTTTTTATTCCTTAAAATGTGCGCTTTTCCCTTTTTTTTTACGCGTTAATTGATTTATATGCCGTTTTTACGCGTTATTTTTCGTTGCTTGTCTGTCTGGGTAGATCCATTTACCTGTCATTTTCCTTTCATCCATTATAAAAAACATGGTTTCATCAATTGCAGATTTCAAACTTATTGGTTTTTAACTTTTTCTATTATTAGTCATCCAAACAATAGTCAAAACGTATTTTCTTGATCAGCAAATATTTCACTTGCTATATCTATGTGTATAATTGGTGTTCGACATGAAACATTACAACAAATGTTGCCTATCGTCAAAGTATCATCAAGAAAAGAATCAATAAATATAGCTGAATATGTTATCTCAATATTTTCACGTGTTGAGCAAAATAAACATATTTTGATCCAATTCAAAAAACTTCTCATTCGGATATTAAACTTAAAAATTTTGAAAATGAAAGTATTAAGGCTGTTCAAACAATAATTTTATGGATAGAAAAGAAAACAAATAAACATAGATGTGACATCATTTCATCAAATCACATTGCGCACAATACTCGACTCATACATATCAATTGCATATATTTCAATGTAAATATTATGTTTATTATTTTACAATCGAATCCGTATAATAATCTCTTTCTTGTGATAGTTGTAGGCTGAATGTCAAGAAAAATTTAGGAAGAGAAATATGGATAAAAATGCAAGTTTTCATTACACTAACAGTATTACTTTAAAAATTGAATTAATGTGTCAAGAAGAGTATTGTAAGTATGTTTAAAATAGTGATTTACTTATTCAAATCGTTCTTTATGTTCTAATCAAGATGCGAAATCGATCGAATTTCTACTTTATTTACTAAAATTTAAATTCGACACTGAGTATGTTTAAAAAATCTTCTTATGAAATGTGAAATACAATAAGCTTTTCATGAAACTATAACAGATTTTTCAAAAGTATTATTCATAGAGTCAATAATGAAAATCGTATACACATAGGCAAAGTAAATAACAAGTGACATAGAATGAATGATCGCACTTTGTATTGTATTTTTTGGCTCATAAATATCTTTTATTTAAAAAAATTAGCATATACCATAGGATGCAGCGTGAAAGACTCTACAATCTACATTATAAAGGTTATTTCAATTGTGTACTTTTTGTTTTTCAAAAACAGCAAAATTTTCTATGACCAATAGTTAAGGTTACGAAAATTGATGGCACAGAATTTTGTTGATTTTTGACAACAAAAAATACACAGTTGTAATAAACATTGCTACATAAGCTGTGGAGCTTTTCACGCTGCATCTTTTAGTATATTTTAGTCATTTTGAAAAAATCGTATTTAGGGATCAACAAAGTAAAATAGAAAAACTTGTTTCACTATGCACTTTTAGTAAATAAACTATCGTATATAGACATAAAAGAAAAGAAATGTGAGATCAATAAAGACCTAAAATATGATTCGAGAATAATATTTGTATTTCTATCTGATAGATTATTTGTATGATTTAAAACAATATTTAAAATAATAACTAAAACTAAAATAATAAGAAGAAGAATTCCAATAGCAATATATTTTATTTTATTTATTGATTGTTTTTGTTCAATATCTTTTCGATAATCCATAAGACCAACACCAAATGCTTGATTTTTATGTAATAATAAATTACTTCGATCTAATAAAATATTTAATTGTTCATTACGTTCAATATTTGAATCAATTGCTGTTTTAAGTTCATATTCAGTTTGATTAGCTAAATCATGTAGTTTATTTATTTCAATTTGACTTGTTTCATTTTTATTTAATAATATCGATTTATTATTCATAAGTAAAATATTTAATAAAGCAAATAGACTAAAAAATTCCGATAATGTTTGTTCAATAAGAAAAAATGAACGAATTATAATAGTATTAAAAAAACAATCCATTCGTATTTAACAAAAAAAAAAAAATGATAAAACAAATTGAGCGCACTTTTTACAAGTATTTTACAAATTTTAATATGAAATTATTCACTGATCATTACCATACACTAAGAATTAGATATTTGTTCAAAGAACTAAAACATCTTTGGAAAAAAACATTTATATAAAGAATATCAATTACTTTAGTATTAAAAAATTTTTATTTATGGAAAATAAAATTAAAAAAATAATTTTTTTTTCGCATTGTTTTTATTTTAGGTCATACATCTTTTTTTTATTTTGAGTGATTAAGTACAAAAATAATTTTATTGACCTTTCATTGACCTCTCTATTGAACTTTGATTATTCCAAAACAGATTGTCGAATAAGAAGACAGAAAGAACGATGAATCTCACTCCTTTAAATGCTCGTAGTATATATTGTTCAGGTCATTTTCTCTTTCATACTGTTCTCAATAACTTCAAATAGATCTGTCTTATAGGGTAAGTTTGAACATACTTTTTTTTCTAGTATTTCATTTTCAATTAATCTATTCATTTTATTTTTTTTATTTTTTTTTGTAAAGATGCGTTCCTATATATTTATTGTATTATTAATGACAACGATTTTATTGATCATGTCATCACAAAAAACAACAATGGCGGAAATGAATGTTTTACATAAAAGAGATAAACGATTCTTAGGACTTTTTTCATCTAAATGTCGAAAAGAAGGAAAACGATGCTTTGGTATAAATTCTGTATGTTGCAGTGGACGTTGTAAACATATTATTCTTGGTAGCGATCGATGTACTTAATTTTCTAGCTTTTCTTTATTGTATTATATAATTTGTTTTAATAAATTGTGTGTTGTAGTATGCAGACATGAATTATAGTTAAAGAATGATCATTTTTATTTGGAATTTCTCATGAGACGTATGCTTTTATTATAAAAGCTAAATTCTGATTTCGTTTTATTCACACCACCGAACGTTAATAGGAAAGAGAATAAAACATTGATAGAATATAAAGAAAAAAAACAAGAAGAAAAGAAAAAAAAAAGGAAAAATATTTAATAGACAAGTCTTGTCTTAAGAAGTGCATGTAATGTAGTAAATAGAAAAGTAAAAAGAAAAAACACATCAAGAAAAAGTTTTTACAATCATTTTTGTTTTTGTATTGTTCGACTGTTTTCTGCTCTATATACTAATGTATATTAATATTATATGCATTAATCAAGGCAACAACAACAACAAAATTACGAGTGATATAATGAGTAATTCATATCGCCATTGAAAACATCAAACGATGCACATGTGATAAAGTTGACGATAGAAACGCATCAACCGAAAAAGAACAACAACAACAACAACAACAACAACAACATCAATATTGACGAATATAGACATCGTTATTATTGCGGTTACTACTACTAAAAATTATCATAGTGAAATTAGTAAAGCAAGAATAAGAATATTCATCAGTGCGTTCATAATAAGACATATATCTAATTTTCTACAGTCATATTAAATTTTAATTATTGATATGGGGAATTTAGTAACACGAATAATCGATATTCTTAATTGTTACGAAGGTCGTGATGCTGCTATTACATTTACACTGTATTTTTGTTGTTTATTGAGTGGATTTTATCCACGTAAATCAAATTTACATAGATCTTTACAACGTATATTCAAACGTCTAGAAGATTGTCGTGTTGTTCTACGTCTTTATGATGATTTAACAATACTTCATGATTTTTTAACTTATGAATTAAGACCGGGAGTAAGAATTTTGAATAATATAATTACTTTTTTCCAAAATAAGAAAAAAGAATATATATATATATAATTTCTAGGAACAAAATGGAATAGTAAGATTTTTAAAATGTTTACATTATATTGCATGGCTTGGTTATTATCCATCTGAACATATTCATTGGCTTGGAGAAATGAAAATGCTTGATGTTGATAAACATTTATGGGATTTCTTGACAAATTTTTTCTGGTCTACAGCATTAATTACTTCTGCTCTCTGGTATAGAAGGTTTCTTTTTTAATAATCATACAATATTTATCTGAAATTCTCTTAGGAATGCTTATGTTGTTTTACAATATATGACACAACAAAATTATAGTAAAGAAAAAAAAGAAGAAGAGTATGTTTAAAAATAAATTATATTTAATAATTTAATTAAATTAATTATAAATAAATAGAAAAAAATCATTTATTCCATGGACAGCTGCTCGCAATGCAGCATTAGCAACAATTCGTGATGGTACTGAATTTGTAGTTGCTATTCATTATTTACCTCGAGGTTTTTTATGGTCATCATCGTTGACATTTATTCAAGTAGGCATGTTCGGTACTTGTTCTGGCTTTTCACGTCTTTTCACACTCTTCAAATTTCCTCATGAACATTGACATTTTGATTGTTATTTCAACTGATGTCTCTTAATCATTAAACCAAAAATTTTTTTTCGTGATTTAATTATGACTTACTTTTCTAATTGTGTTAAATCAATATTTGTTGTATTCTTTTTTTTTATTTAAAACGAAGTTCTATTTTTTTTTGTTATACTATTAGCACAGTGATCTATGCAAAAAAACAAATATCTAAATTATTTTGAGAATACGATAAGAAGGAAAACAATTAATTTATTTTCCGAACAAAAAAGTTTTAATCTTTCGTGATAAAAATATTTTTTTTTTAGTTTTTTGTAATCACTTTGTACAACAATTAATATGTAATTTTGTTTTTATTCTAAATGCGTATATAGAATAGAACGATAAAAAAAAGTTGAATAGCATGAGTTATAGTCCGAAATGTCTAAAAAAAATCAATAATATTGCTCTGTACTTTTAAATAGTAAGATTAAGATAATTATCCAAATAGGATGAAAATGCAGCGTGTTTGTTAAATTATGATTACAAACATTTTTTTTTACATAAACGTATAAAAATAAAATAAAATGTTTTTAAGAGAGAATTTCGGAAAAATAAAATTAAACAAGTATTAAATGATGACTCTTCAAAGCTAACTTCGCATTTTTTAAACTATAACAGAAGATGGCAAATGCAGAAGTAAATCATTTAGTTTTAGATACATACATCATTTGACCAATTAAACGATAACTAAATGTTTAGAAGGTTGGCCGTAAAAAGGTCGAAAGGGAAAATGTCGAAAGGAAAAATAAGGGGAAAAATGTCGAAGAGAAAAAAGCCGAAAGGGAAAAATACCGAAAAAAAAATATCGTCTGAAAAATGATTGAAAATTACTTTTTTAATTTTAACTAGAAATGGCGATCATTTGTTGTATGAGATGATACTAACACTGTAATATAGATCGAATATGAGTTAAGAGATAAAAAATAAAAAATTCAGAAGTGTCATTTTTTTTCGTTTAGCAACTATAAACGATAAACCATCTAAATATTCCATAGAGAACAGAAAAGGTATATATGTCGAGAGCCGAAAGAGAAGGTAGTCATGTAAGAAGAGAGGTTGAGATATACCATCCTCTAACAACTACCCATCTCCATTAGTAGTGGTTACAAACTTAGACTAATAGAATGACAGGAAAAGCACCATTGAACTATAGGTGCTTAGATCACGATTTACTGGAAACATCATTTTTTTCCTTTATTTTCCGATTTCTATACTTCTTCATTTCGATTTTAATTTTTTGGGAGTCCGAAATTTCGTCCCAGCCATTTCGGCCCGGTCAAAATTTCGGTAATTTTTCGGTCTGGACCGAGAGTCCGATAGGAATATCGGTCCCGTTCTTAAATAAATTTAATTAATTAATTAGTAATTAGTAATGTTCATAGTGCTGAGCACCATGACTTTTTAAAACTCATTTTGCTGAGCAGTATGAACATCGAATATATCATGTTGCTGAGCAGTTTGACATGATGTTAAACAGTATGGCATGATGCTGAGCAGTATGAACATCTAATATACCACCTTGCTAAGCAGTATGGCATGGTGCTTAACATCATGCCATACTGCTTAGCAAGGTGATATATTCGATGTTCATACTGCTCAGCATCATGTCATACTGTTTAGCAAGGTGATATACTTGATATTCATACTGCTCAGCACCATGTCATACTGCTTAACATCATGTCAAACTGCTCAGCAACATAATATATTCGATGTTCATACTGCTCAGCAAAATAAGTTCTAGAGAGTCATGGTGCTCAGTACTATGAACATTACTAATTACTAATTAATTAATTAAATTTATTTAAGAACGGGACCGATATTCCTATCGGACTCTCGGTCCAGACCGAAAAATCACCGGAATTTTGGCCGGGCCGAAATGGCTGGGACGAAAAATTGTTGGGCTGAAATTCATGTAACCCAAACTGATACAGTATAGCTACGCAAATTATATTTGACTTTGGTAACTTCAAGTTTATTGCGTAATTTATAATTATTTTAGTACAAATAACAAAAAAATGACAATTTGATATGATAAATAATAACGCAGTTAATTTGAGCATATATCCGATAATCGTGAGATTATTCGTATATTCTTACACATGCGATAATTTGTGATCGACAGATCGGACATATTGTCATACCATGTCCACATGGTAAACAAGCTATATAATGTCCACACGGCACGAATATCACTGCTCGTCTAGACGTGGTACATGATATACAAAGATTTGTTACGGATGATGATCCTATGTCTTCAGGTATCCTGTTGGAATTTTCCATAGTATTTGTATGCGATGTTGACTCATTCTTTTTTGTCATGTTCTCTATCGACGTAATATTTTTAATAAATGTTATTTCACTTCATAGTCAAAAAGTACAAAAAAAATACTGTGGGGGCGGATGAGTAATATCAGAATATGTGATGCTTATGCATCATTACTGTTGGTTTGCTAGTGACAATGTTCTGAAGAAGTAGATGACGTATGCTTTTCTTGCCGTATTAATTGCATCATATATTATTGTAACTACATAACTTTGCAGTTTTGATTGTTTGTTTTTGTCTCATCATTTAGTAAAAATTTAAGAATGAATGACAATGTATTTATAATGGTGAGTTGATAATATAGTTTTGTATGAAGAACAAATTATTCGTGTATTCTCAGTGTACAATATACGTTCGATAAATTACTTCATTTCAGAAATGTATATGAATATCGTGATATATGACTAATAGGTAATGACTAATAAATGATGTCATGATGAAACATTACGCGAAGATTCTGTTAATGAATAAGCAACGAAAATGATACATTATTTTTGTTTGATTTCCAAGTTTAATAGTTATTTATATATGTTATACGATTAGATTTTCAAAGATAAAATGTTTTGGTTCTTTAAAACAAGAAAAGAACTCACGTCTATTCTTACAAATTGTTAGCTTTCTACATTGCTCAACTTATCATACACTATAATCTAGCATACGTGAGCATGTATTGAATAAAATATCATTTATTATTTAACCAGGCAACGTGGGCGTTATTAAATAAGTTTTGCATTCATCGAAAAGCTTATTGTATATACATAAAATGACATCAACTACTGTAGACGAAGTCGATATCATTCAGCAAGTTCGGCAACGGACATTTTCACATTGGCCTCATATGATTCCATCTAAAGCACAAATGATTACAGCTGGATTTTTCAGTTATAGTACAGATGATCGAGTCATATGTATATACTGTAACCTTATCTGTCATCGCTGGACTGCAGATACAGATGAGCCATATGAAGTGCATAAGGCACTTTCTCCAAAGTGTTCTTATGTTATATCAAGATTAATAAATCAGAACGCAGCATTGCTATCAATTGTTAATGAAAACAAAATGGAAACAACTCCTCAAACTCATTCAACGTTCTCAAATGAACTTGCTCCATTTTACTATGATAAATTTGTTCACAAGATCCCATGTAATCTTGCATATGCAGAATTAGCAAAACGAATTACATCATTTAAGACATGGCCTAACGAAAATTTACTCATTGTGAAAGATCTTGCTCGAGCTGGATTCTTTTATACAGGTATTAAAACGGTTATTACTTGTTTTTATTGTAATGGTTCATTACATAATTGGGATCCAGAGGATATTCCAATGATTGAACATATTCGATGGTTTCCACATTGTACCTATGCAAAAGAAGTATGTGATGGCTTATGGTATCGAAAAAAAATTCAAAAATCAAGGCGAATTCATCGAGGTATTTATAATGAAAATAGTTAACAAAACTTTTTTCTCCATATTTTTAGCATGTAATAAAACAAATGAATCAGATTCAACAAATGATAATTCCCACTCAAATAGTACACAATTATTTATACCTGATGAAGATACATTATCATGTTTTGTTGCTGCTCGACTTAATTTACCAATTTCCGAAAGTTTATTAAATCGAGGCTTTCATTCATCAATAATTAAACGTTGTTGGGAAGATCAACTTCGATTAAAACGTTAGTAGTAGAATATATCTATCCAATGTAAAATAAATTGTTTTAATTTTAAATATATTTTCAGAAAAAGATTTTGATACTGAATATGATTTATTAATTTCCTATCTTATTACAAAGAAATATATTGAGTATATTGATGAGAAAAAAGAGAACATTATCATTCCAAAACTATGGATGAACGAATTAAAAACCAAACCAGAAAAACGTAAGTATCTCTATCACTGATAGAATTTCAGATAATCAAACATTTATAAATCTGACAAGTTTATTTTTAAATAAATTTTTAATAGAATACGTCAGTAATTTTATCGAAGACCGTATAACAACCATTCAACGTGAACATTCTCTTGTACAGTGGCATCATTTATTACCATCACGATTGAACATGATGACCACTGGCTGGTTTCAAATTCGAACTTCGTCACGTGATACTACAATTTGTTTGCATTGTGGTATTCTATATGATAATTGGAATACCAATACTAACCCTTATTTCATTCATCGGCAACGTTCACCTCTCTGTCCTTTCATTCGCTCATTACATCCAATTCAACTAAGTGCAGTACCAATTCAATCTGCACGTGAAGCGTTTCCACAGCAGAGAATTAATGTTGATTCAAATGAACCTATTTCAAATATTTTATCAATACCAAATTCAGTGTATTGTCGTCCATGTGATCGAGAAAACACATTCCTAAATTTTCCTAATGGTTATCCGCCAAATGTTGATGCATTGGTTAGATCTGGCTTTTATTATACTGGCATAAATACCAGTATTCAATGTTATGAATGCCAAGGTATTTCCAATGATCTTCATTTGCGTCCATCATGTGAAATAAATAATGAACATCGACGTCGTTTTCCACGGTGTCGTATTGCTCAACTTTTAATACCTAATCATCAAAAGATGCTTTATAGTAAGTTTTTCCATTTATGACTATTCAACGGGAGACAAAAGAAATTTATTTCTTTTTAAAATCTATATTTTAGATACTATCGATCAATGTAAATGGTGTTGGAAAAACGTCCCAGAATTTCTCGTCGATCCATGTATGCATTTCGTACTATGTAATTCGTGTACTACATTGGTAAACACATGTCCAATTTGTGGAATACAAGCTAAAAGTTTTATTAAAATCTTCAAATAATCATTATGTAATACCGTCACTATACATTCAGATATAGTTCAGAAAAGAGGATCGTTAAGACATATTTTCGAACCAAAGAATTATGTCATAAGACATACATATTCGGAATAAGCATCAAAGTTCTGAGTGTTGTGAATATTTTAGAATGTTCAAATTC